>VUQH01006575.1:0-12717 GCA_015106775.1 Etroplus canarensis | reverse complement strand
GCATATTTTAGTCTTAACCTCCTAGAATCCAGCAGGTTACTAGTGACTAGTCTAGAGTTAGGGGTAGGGTTGGGTTTTTCTTTAGCCAGATGCTAAATAGGCACATTTACAGAAACTAGTCTCATTAGTGTAGTAGTTGGCATTAGAGGTGCTCTTTTTCCATGTGGATGCTCCAAACAGGTGAAAATTCTTCTGAAGTGAACCTAAACTCCTGTTCTAACCCCAACTGACGACGACCTGATAGATGTTAAGAGGTTGGAAAAAATCCACTGAAGTTTCCTTTCTCTTTATTTAATTCTGCTTGTTTGCAGTTGATCCTGACTCCGCAGTTCCCTTTTAAGCTCAGCGGTAAAGTGATGCAGGTTCTCATCAGTATCTTCCTCTACCATGATTTCTCAGTGAGAAACTTTATTAAGGGGTTGCAGGTATGGAGCAACCTCTGAACAGTCTTCTTGGTTCATAATTTGGTCGCCTTAAGTATAGTTCAAATATGCAAACATTTGAGAGCATATTTCTGCTTGGTCTTTGTGCAGCTGGTCCTGCTGGAGCACTATCACTCTCAGCCTCTTAGCATACTGTGCTGCAAGAAAAAGCAGGCTCTGGTTAATGTGATGCAGCTCGGCCATCCTGACTTGGAGAAGATCAGGCAGCTGCAATCATTCAAAAGGTACACAGTCGCTTGTTAATAACTTGACATTTTACCATCATCTCACATTTTTGATTCAAAGACAAGTATAACTGCATCACCTATTGTAGTTCATTAGCATGCTTTTGTCTTTACCTTTCCGGAATTGAAATTAAGCTTTTAAATGTTTGTTTTGTAGGTATGTTGAGGAGCAGGAAGCGCAGGAACAGGTCAATCTGATGACAGACGACGCTCATTTAAAGGTACGTTCTCTTCGTCTTGGGCGTTGATCACTAATAAGTGGACTTGTCTTGGCATCCTGTAATATTTGAGGTTTTTAAACAAGACCTGTTTGGTCTGCTTTTAGGAAGTGTGCCAAAAACTGATAAAGGACCTTCACAGATACCACAAGAACTATTATCCCATCCTGAAGTGTCTTCACACTCTGACCTCATCATTACCTCGATATCCTCTTGGAAAACAGGCAAGAACTCACTATTTTAGTGTGTAAACAAGACAACATTTTTGGACTAATGTAAGTTTACCTCCTTTTTATTTGCCTGATGTTTTATCTTTCTGGACTTAATAGTGGATTATTGTGTGTTACAGATCAGGGAGCTTCATTTAATGTGTGTGGATAAGAATATATGGGAGACTGAGGATTACCAGTCAGCCATGAAGCTTGTAAAGTAAGCCTGTTTAATTGACCTTTTTAAAAGTGGGTGACATTAGCAGTCTTTTAGAAATGACCAAAATGTAAGGCATTCCCGTCCATGCATGTTTTATTTGTAGTAATATACAGTAAACATTCCAGATGAGTAATTTCACCACCAGGTGGCAGCATATTCATGTATAATTGAAGGTTTATTGCACCTCCTGGTGGGCACATTCCCAGTCCATCCATCCATTTTCTTTCACTTAATCCATTTCGCTGTGCCTTTATTGTTTGACACTTTCTCTTTTTGCAACTCAGAAAATTAGTCTGTAGTCCAACTACAGTCCATTCAGAAGTTAACCTGCTGTGCTTTCCCTTTAGGATGCTGGCAAAAGATGAATTGGTTTCTTCGCTTCAGAGGTGTGTGGAGATCCTGCAGCCCATCAAGTCAAAGAAGATGAAGGGTGCTCTTCTCCAGCTGGAGGAACTACTCACCAAATTCAAGCAGCTGGACAGTAAGTTGTTAAAAACTCAGATTTTATTTTCTGTATTTTGAGTTATCAGGTTCCTTTCCTTGTATTTATGCACCAGGATCATCTCTTGTATCCAGTTATGTACAATCCCTTCTTTGCAAGTTCCCATCTTTTATCTTATATTTTCTTAACAGCTGCCAGTGAAATGGCCTCACCGGTGGAAGACTTTATCAGCTCTTCAATAAAAAATCTTCGAAAGAAAACTGATCTGTTCCAGCTGCAGAAGGTAGCTCACCTGTTAAATTGTAATCTTTGATTTTGGTTTCTCTCTTCAAAACTGCTGTTTTAATGTTGGATAAACTTTCTTTATCATTGTGACTATAGACATTGCGGGAGATGAACGAGTCTCGGAGAGCCAAGAAGCTGAGCCCATTTGAGAATCTGAGGAATGAAGCCCTTGAATTTATCGACAGTTTAGTGAAGTAAGACAGATGAGGCTCTGGCTCTACTTAAAGATGCAACAATTCTATACAACTTAAAACACTGTGGAAACACTCTACATCTAATGTTCTTATTCCCACCCAGGAGTCATCTGTCTCTCCCAGAGTCTCAGACACTGCATGAGGTCTGCTACTACAGTTCGTCTGCCACAGTGAGGCGCCACCTCAATGCAACACCTCGTACCTCCATTCAAACTGCCCTCAGCAGTCCTTACTACTATCTTCAGGTACATCTTCCTCATTTTGTTAAGTGTGTAGCTTCCTTATCAGCAGAAGGTCCTAAAAGTGGCAGCACAGTGGTTCAGTGGCTAGCACTATTGCCTCACAGCAAGAGGGTCCTGGGTTCAAACCCAAGTAGAGCCTTTCTGTTTAGGTTTTGCATGTGTTTGCAACCTTAGGAGCTCCAGCTTCTCCTGCCGTTGAAAAATATGCTGCCTGCCGGCCCAGGAAAATCTTGCCAAAGAAATTATTAATCTCAAGACTGCTGCTCCCTTGTATTCTCCCAAAAGGGGTTTTCCATGGCAGATTAATCCACATTGGTAATTTGGCAGATGCCCTTCTGGACGCAACCCTCCATGGGGAGAGGGGCTTGTGCCCCCACCTGGAAGTGAACCAAGGACCTTTCCCTTGAAAGGCGAATGTGTAAAGCACTACATTACAGGGACCTTAAGAGTGAACTTCTGGTTTTAAAAAAGTGAAGAAGGTTCTTGTTTTTGTTTTGTTTTGTGAGAGCAAGCTGAGAATTTAAGCATGCTGAAATCATGTTGTACATTTCATCAAACAACTTGACTTTTGTTTTAGAATGACAGCTTGAAGACTGAGGATGGGACATTCTCCAATGCTGCTCCTGACATCTGCATTGCATACAGGCTCCACCTGGAGTGTGGAAGGCTGATCAACCTGTATGACTGGCTAGAAGTGAGTTTATACACTACAAAATTTAATAAGCTCATCACAGGTATTTTTCTTGGGTCAAATACTTTGACAACACCTTTCAACTTAGCTTTAGAAACTTGCTTTAGCTGGATGGTTTTGTTTTTCCCACTGTAAGAGAGGCCTTATTGATCCTGAGGCCCCATGTGTCATATTATCAGTCTTAAATATTGGCCCAGAATGACCTGGACCCTGACATAAATGGTGTTTGTTTTCAGGCCTATGCCACTGTGGTTTCCGCTGCTGACAGTAGCGATTCAGAGTCCTACAATTTTGGGAAAGTGGATGAAGTCAAACAGTATCCTTCCAGAGCCTGATGCAAAGATACATTTCCCCTTGTTTTTCTTGCTTCATTAAATATTGAGTTTTATGTCTACACATAATTTACCTTAAGGGAAAACTGAAGCATAATTTAAGATACAAAATACACTCACTGGCCATTTCATCAGGTACTATTAGGCTGGACCTCCTTTAGCCTTTGAAACTGCCTTAATCAGACTCATCAAGGTGCTGAAAAGATTCCTAAGATTTTGATACATATTGGTGTGACAGCATCATGCTGCAGATTTGGCACCTGGTGTGGTTGTCTGCTACTTTTGAGTTACTGGTGCTTTCATTGCAGCTTGAAGTAGTCAGGCAATTCTTCTCTGACCTCCGGCATCAACAAGGCATTTTCACTCAGAACAGCTGCTCACTGGCTATTTTCTCTTTTTTGGCCCATTTTCTGTAAACCCTAGTGAGGGTTGTGTGCGGAAATCCCAGTAGATCAGCAGTTTCTGAAATACTCACACCAGTCCATCTGCCACTAACAACCATGCCACATTCAGTCACTTAAATCCCCTTTCTGCCCCATTCTGATTTGAACTATAGCAGGTTGGCGAGACCTTTTCTTCATGCCTAAATTGTGCTACTGCCATGTGATTGACTGATGTATTTCCATTGATGAGCAGTTGAACATATGTACTTGATAAAGTGGCCACAAATGTAAAATGCTTTACCTAAGCCAAGTGGTAGAACCAGGCATTGAGTAAGTTGTACTTCAGTATTAAGTTTTTTCAAATCTTTAAATTTTATATTTGAACTTATACCATCTCAGCCTTGGGTGTCTGGCATCCCTCTTACAGCATTAATCATCACACTTTCAACCGTGGGCAGTGAGCAGTAAGGCCTCCATGGCACTCAAGAGCCAAAATATGGGGGGGCAGCCCTAGAGTGGCCAAGCACTCCTCATTTATGTCTTAGTTTGGAGTTTCGTGATTGGATAAGATGATCACTTGTTTGTCATTACGGCAGCTAGAATGAATTTTGAGAGCAGAAGAAAACAAAGTTGAATATACCATTAATGTTGATTTTTAGCCAAGACATTTTGTTCCTTAGCTTGTCCTTTAGTGCTCGTTTCATCCGTGCCGTGTCGGAACTTGAATTTCTGGGCTTCATCAAGTCTACCAAGCAGAAGACTGACCATGTCGCTCGACTCACCTGGGGAGGCTGCTGACCAGAGCCATTCCACATCCATGAAAACCGTCTCATTCAAGTCCCTGTTAACTTAGGCTTGGATTTGTTTTTCACTCTAATAAAAAACATCCACATTAAACCTGTATCTTAGTGTACACCAATGTCTGATACTGGATGTTCGGAAAGGAAAAAAGCACGTATGGTTCCATCTGTAGTGACTAATCTCTGGAAGCTACTGCTGAGCTAATGTATTCTCACACTTAAGCACAGCTCAAAGTGAGACTGACTAATTAAAATAATATAATCAGGATGTTTGACAAAGCATCATGAACAAAGATAACAGGAAGGGAACTGTTCAAATTGTGGACAGTTATCATAGGATGTACAGTTGAAACCAGAAGTTTACATACACTGTGTAAAAAGACAAACATTTTTTTTCTCACTGTCTGAAATTAAATCAGACTAAACTCCTATTTTAGGTCAGTTAGGATTGCCAAAATTATTTATATTTGCTAAATGCTGCAATAATGAGAGAATATTTTAGAGAGATTTTATTACTATCTTTGAAGTCAGAAGTTTACATACATTTCCTTAGTATTTGGTAGCATTGCCTTTAAACTGTATGACTTGGGTCAAGCGTTTTGGTTATCCTTCCACAAGCTTCTCACAGTAGTTTGCTGGAGTTCTGGTCCATTCCTCCTGACAGAACTGGTGTAGCTGAATCAGGTTTGGAGGCCGCCTTGCTCGCACACGCCTTTTCAATTCTGCTCACAAATTTTCTATGGGATTGAGATCAGGGCTTTGTGACTTTGTTGTCCTTAAGCCACTTTGACTATTTTGGCCGTATGCTTAAGGTCATTGTCCATTTGGAAGACCCATTTGCACCCAAGCTTCAACTTCCTGGCTGATGGCTTGAGATGTTGCTTCAATATTTCTACATAATGTTCTTTCTTCATGATACCATCTATTTTATGAAATGCACCAGATCCTCCGTCACAGTTGGGATGGTGTTCTCAGGTTTACAAGCTTCCCCCTTTTTCCTCCAAATGTAACGATGGTCATTATGGCCAAACAGTTCCACTTTAGTTTCATCAGACCATAGGACAGGTCTCCAAAAATTAGGGTCTTTGTTCCTGTGTGCGTTTGCAAACTGTAATCTGGCTTTTTTATGTTGCTTTTGGAGTAAAGGCTTCTTCCTGGCTGGGTGGCCTTTTAAAAAGCTCATGTTGGTACAGGACTCGGTTGACTGTGGATAATGACACACTCTTACCAGCTTCAGTCATCAACTTCACAAGGTCTTCAGCTTTAGTTCTGGGGTGGATTCGCACGTTTTGGACCAAAATACATTCACCTCTGGGACACAGAACCCATTTCCTTCCTGAGCAGTATGATGGCTGGAGATTCCCATGTTGTTTATACTTGTGGATAATTGTTTAAACATGAACGTGGCACCTTCAAACTTCTAGAAATTGTACCCCAAGATTAACCAGACATGTGGAGCTCCACAATTCTCTTCCTGATATCTTGGCTGATTTCTTTTGATTTTCTCATAATATCAAACTAGGAAGTAGTGTGTTTGAGTGTCTTCAATTAACTCAGATGTTGTCAGTTAACCTGTCAGGACTACCCTCCTATTTTATTGTAACACTAAACTGAAGGTGGTGGTTTGATTCCCAGCTCCTCTGCCTAGTGACGTGTCCGTGGTCCAGATACTGAACACCAAAATGCCCTTGATGCATACTGTGTGCACATGCATTGCAGTTAGAACCCCTTAAAGGCACAGAACATACACATATGTTGAATGTGTCACCCATTTCATACACATAAATGTGTATGAGAATGGGTGACTGTAGCTTGTAGTAAAAAAAAAAAAAACCACTTAAGTGCTCAGCGAGTGCAGAAAGGTGCTGTACAAGTACCAGTCCATAGTAAAACATAATATTCATTTTGCATATTAACCAAGTCTTCAAACTAGCAGTTAAGACCATTAAATCCTCAAGAAAGTGCATCCTAAGAATCAAGAGTCATTTTCACATTAATTCCTATAGCGTCAGTGGAGTAACCACCTACTGGACATTGGTTTCCACTTTCAGACCATGAAGCTTCGTCCGTCTTTCACATAGTCTAGTCTGGGAGTTCTCCAGTGCTATCTTCAGAAAGCTGTTTATCACAGCACATTTTGTAAAAAGGTTCCATAGAACTCCCTGTATTTATTTATTTATTCATTAGGATATTCCTGGAATAATTTGATGCATTCAAACAGTTTTCAACTCTCAAAAGATGTTTATTGTTTTGAAGTAATAAGTACAATGGTTGTAAAGTGATACCAGCAGAACAAAACTCAATAAATAAAACACTGGTAGGAGGGTGGGAAAGCAAATTAGCCCACTTTATGCTCAATTTAAAAAGCAGTGAACAGAGGGTAAACAGCAAACACACTCTGCTCAAACTTGTTTCTTCCAGATCCTTTCAGATTGACCTGCGAACCTTCTGTAAAGCTCTACATTGCTTTACTGAATTTACACGTAACAAACGGAAACAAGTGACACAGCCTGGAATGCTGGGAATCATTACAAAAGTGAGATAACTGTAGATACACTTACAGTTGGAGGAACATAGGCCACTGGCAGAGATAGGGTCCATTAATTTACATCAGGAAGCACCTAGTTGCTTACAACAGAGTGGTAACAACTGACAACAGCTTCATATAAACTTTTGCCCAAAGACAGATATATGGCACAGTAAGAAAAGTTCCATTTAAACTAGCTAAACTTAATCTCTTACAATGATGAGCTTTTTTTTTTTTCTTCCTCGAGATATCACATGATAGCTTGCAGCGAGAGAAGGCCATCTTGCAAAGATTCTGTGCCACACTCAGGAAACGTCTGGAGAGAAGGGAGGTGAAACAAAAATAATTAAGTGCTGGTTTAAACTTCAGATAGCAGAGCTCAAACTGAGAGCCAGGGATTAAATAATTTAGGATAGAAAAAGAAAAAACTCACAGCTTGCTGGTTGCTCCCCGAATCGTCGCATTAACTGATCGTGTGTGAACTTCACAAAAGTGTCATATTGTTCTGAAATGTACAGGACAGGGAATAAACTAAGTCTATTTCACTGACAGCATTGTCAAGTAAATGCAACTTTTTAATTGCCTGTTATCACTGCTTTACAGTTAGACAAAGCAAGGTACAGCATTACTTCAAAATTCTGTTAACTTGGTCAATTTCCATTTTATAAACCAATAACTTTAGTGTATTAAAAGTCTCAATCTAAATGTTTTAGCTATACTGCTGAAAAAAAAATTGACAATGTAAAGAAAACATGGGCAACTGTTTGTTACTTGTGGAAAAAAAATGTGAAAACATTTGCTGTTTCCAGTTGTTCAATTATATATGTTCAAAGTGTACCAACCGGCCAACTTTGAAGTCATGGTCTCCTCGTATTCCTCCCGCACCTTCTCTTCCCTTTCTTTTAGCAGGCGTTCGCAGATCATTCCAACTTGTCTAAGGGTGAATAATGGCTGTTCTTTTCTAGTTGGAGAGACACCTCCAGAGGATGTTCCTGTATAAATAAAATAAAACACCTCAGAACCATAATGTAGAGGGGTGTTTTTTTGTAATTACTTGATTTTAACCATGCTCCTTTACCTACCTGGTATGCTGGAAGCATTCATAGTGGATGGCTGGGATGGGGATTCTGGAGAATAGCAGCATTCTGTGTGTTGGTAGCATCCATCTAGATGCTTTCTCTTTTGAATGCGTTTGTACTCCTGTTTGATGTTGTTAAGGATTTGTTCTAGTGGGTCAACAGACAAGCAGATGTCCATCAGTAACAGCTAAACAGATTTTCAGGTTTGTCAAATTGTGACTCAATATGTTGTTAGTGCCGCTGGTAATTTTAGACCCTTTTTAGGGGTGCTGAAGCTCACCTAAACTTTATTTTAAACCTCTTAAAAATAATAGCTATAGTAGTCAAGTCCCTTTTATTTATAAAGTGCATATAAAACAACAAAGGTTGACAAGAGCGCTGTATACAATACATTAAAAAAGTAGAACAATCAAAATTAAAACAAAAGCGGACAAAATGGATAAACAGATAAAAGATAACAGTAGTTATAATGCATTTTATAATTTTTCTGACATACAATGTAGTGTACAGTGGCCTGGACTTCACTGTATTGACGGACTTCATGATAGCATTTTACAAGACTCATCATTCTAAACTTGACTTGAACAGGATGGCTGTCACTACATTGCAGCAACAGACTACAGATCTACTCTTCACTCAGGGATAGCTTACCTATGCTGAGTCTGCACAATAAAGGGAGAGACTGTATAAACTCAAAAACTTCAGTGTAAAAGCAAATCTCTCATCAGATTTCTCCTTGCACTGAATGATGCTAATTTAAATGCATGGTGATTTGGTGGACTGCCCCCAAATGGTTAAGAGACTGAAACAATGTGTGCATTTCTTGCTGCAAAATGAGCTTTGACTTTCTCTGGAATATTCTGGCCATCATGACTGAGTCTTTGCCTCATGTTATTTATTAGCTAATTATTATAATATTGAAATATTATACTGAAATCAGTGATTAGTCATTCTGAACACTTTGACAGATCATCCAACTAATAAGCTTGCTCTGAAGAGCAACACTGCAACATGTATCTAAATGAAGAAGTGAAAAGGGCTAAATGCATTTGAAAGCTGTATACGCCGTTATTCATTTTACCAAAACCAAATTGTTATGCATTACTGTTTTATTAAGATGTTAATTGCCTGGCTTTGTATATGTTACAATACAGTAGGGGAGCTGAGCCCCCCCCCAAAGGTCTGATCCTAGACTCGCCCCTGGTTAGAGCCCCGGGCTGGGAAACAAACAGGCCAACTTCGCCAACATTACCTGCACTAAGTCTTGACGAAGACTCCCCAAATGGAGAAGGTTCCATGCTGAGGTACTTCCTAGGGGATGAGGTTGACGGGGACACGGGGACACATCTTCGTCTTTTGGGGGAAGTAGGATTCATCAGCGGATCGAAATCCATGGTTCTCTTCAAAGTGGCTCCACACGCCATGGCTTCAGTTAAAGGGAGAGAGGGCACGTAAAATACCGACACAACACAGTAATAAGAGGATGACGCTTAAGTACTTTGGACAGCTGCTAACTGCGGTCAGTCGTTTACATACCATCCTAATTACTCTGTTTAAATCTGTTTCCTTTGCCGAGGAATTAAACTGAACATACTGCGCAGCTCAGGCTTTAAATATCTGCTAGCGAGCTAGCGTTAGCTGCGCTTGCTAGCCAAGAATCAAAAAGAAAACAAAGCTAACGTTAGCGGCGGCTGCCACTCACATGAAGAGTGCGTTCTGTTTGCATTCCATTAAAGCAGTTTTTATCTTACCTTCTGGAGGGAAAGTCGGTCTGTTCCACCGCGCTCACAAACTTGTGTTGTTAAAGTTGTTTCCCAAAAGTTGCAGTGCCGATCACCCAGCTGCGGGGGGCTAGCTAACGTAACTCAGCTGCCTGTTTTTGATGCGAGGTTGTGGATGTCGGCTTCTCCGGCTTGTGACGTAACGTGTTAAAAACGCCCACAACGCGATGGATTCTGGGTTATGTAGTAAAACATAAACAAGGGCGTCAAATCTATGGCCCGCGGGCCAGCACCGGCCCTCCAAAGGGTCCAAAAGGTGGACGTTCCAAAGGAGGCATAATTCTTGGTCCTTTAAATGTTTTCATTAGTTTTACTGACAAACATGCAACCTCTTACTCACCAGAGTTAGAAATTAAGAAAATTAGTTATTTTTCTTGTTAGTATTCAAATTAATAACAGAAAATTTATTTTTTCTGTATTTACTATAGAACCTTCTGGTCTTTTAAACAATTAAAAATGGTACCTTTTCTGTGATTTCAAAGCTAATTTCTGTTTTTTGATAAACGTGCTGGAGAGGCTGGTCTTGGCCTGACAGCTACATCACGTTATCCAAAATTCACATTTTGAATTCAGATTATTTACATTACAGCCTCATTTTAATATTTTAATATTTGAAAAAACACTTCGCACTGTTGCCTCACAGCAAGAGGGTCCGGGTTCAAATCCAACAGCGGGCCAACATAGGAGTTGTTGCATGTTCTCCCCATGCTTGTGTGGGTCCTCTCCTGGTGCTCCGGCTTCCTCCCACAGTGCAAAGATATGCAAAGGGGATTAACTGGAGATTCTAAATTGACCGTAGGTGTGAATGTGAGCATGAATGGTTGTTTGTCTCTCTTTGTTGAGTCTGAGACAGACTGGCAACCTCTCCAGGGTGTACCTTGCCTTTTGTCCCATGACAGCTGGGATAGGCTCCAGCACCCCTCACGATCCTGAATTGGATAAGCAGAAGACAATGAATAAATGAATGAATATTTGATAAAACAAAACTTAACCCAGACTGCCGCTTCGAGAGAGGAAAGTTTTGTAGATCTAGTGGAGTATACATCAGTGGGTACTAGCTACATCAATACGTGCATTGATAATATTGTCCCCACCAAATATTGCAAAATATATCCAAATTAGAAACCATGGATGAACTGTGTGGCACGCTCCACGCTGCATGCGCGCTCCACCGCATTTGCCTGTGATGACGCAGAGGGCTACAAAAAGGCCAGATATGATCTACATAGAACCATCAGGAAAGCCAAGAAGCAGTACAGATTGAAACTGGAGGGATACTTCAACTTTTGAGATTCTTGATGCGCGTGGCAGGGCCTTCAACACATCACCAAATTCCAGCAGAGGAGCGGCAGGGTCACAGCCAGCCACAATGCTCTACCAGATGAACTGAAGGAGTTCTATGCTTGCTTTGCCACCCTCAACACCAACCAATGCAGAGGGATCCTACAAGTAGAGGCAGCACAGAGCTCCTCAATCACTGCCACTTCGACAGACCTGTGCAAGGTTCTGAGGAGGACTAACCCCAAAAAACAGCTGGACCTGACAACATCCCTGGCTGTGCTTTGAGGGTCTGCTCCTCAGAGCTGGTTGAGGTTTTAACAGACATTTTCAATTTGTCCCTCTCCCAGTCATCTGTGCTTACATGCTTCAAGTCCACCACCATATTGCCCCTCACTAAGAAAATTAGCATAAACTGTTTGAATGACTCTGTCGGGTTCACTTCAGTTGTAATGAAGTGTTTTGAGAGGATAGTCATGTCCCTTTCACACCTTGAAAACAAGGACACTTAGGTTCAAACTGTTTATAGACTACCGGTTAGCATTAAGCTCTTCACCCTTGGACCTTGGACTAACTCTCCTTAAACACTGGGAAGAATTAGAAGATTATCATTAATGCAAAAGTGACTGCATAGTCCTGTGAAAAAATAAGTACACCCTTACAGCTTCCATTAGAATAAAGAGGGTAAGTAGCAGTCAGATACCTCTAATCAAATGCACTTGATTAACTGATCATCAGCAAGTATGATAAAAGCACACATTCTGGCAGTTTGCTGGTCTGGAGCATTCAGATTAGCATCTTCCAACTATAGGTGTCACCGTCTTCCCACTAGGGGATGTCCCAGTAAATTCACCAGGTCAGAAAAATTGCAAAAAAATCCAAGAGCTACATCTCTGTCTACAGGCTGCTGTTATCATGTTAAATGTTAAAGTTCAATTTAATTCATTTCAGTTCAGTTCAGTTCAATTTTATATAGTGCCAATTCACAACAAGTGTCACCTCGAGGCGCTTCACACTGTAGGGTAAAGATACTACAGTGTTAAAGGAAAAACCCCAACAATCAGATGATCCCCTATGAGCAAGCACTTGGCAACGGTGGGAAGGAAAAACTCCCTTTTAACAGGAAGAAACCTCCAGCAAAACCAGGCTCAGGGAGGGGCAGCCATCTGCCTCAACCGGTTGGGGGTGAGGGAACAGAGAAGACAGAAAGGAGAGCAGAGAGAGGCACAGGCTACGGGAGAGAGGAGACAGCATTTAATGACATGCAGCATGGGAAGTGAAAAGAGGTGGGTGGAGAAGAAATGCCCAGCATAAGAGGCCCCCAGCAGTCTAAACCTATTGCAGCATAACTAAGCCCCAACTATAAGCT
>VUQH01006571.1:14015-27836 GCA_015106775.1 Etroplus canarensis | reverse complement strand
CTTCCTCTCTCTTGTGCTCTGTCCGTTGCTTTGGATGGTTGATCCCAAGTATTTAAACTCATCCACCTTCACCACCTCTACTCCTTGCATCTTCACCGTTCCACCTGCCTCCCTCTCATTCACACACCTGTACTCTGTCTTGTTTCTACTGACTTTCATTCCTCTTCTCTCCAGTGCATACCTCCACCTCTCCAGGCTCTCCTCCACCTCCTCCCTACTCTCACTACAGATCACAATGTCATCTGCAAACATCACAGTCCACGGAGACTCCTGCCTGACCTCATCTGTCAATCTGTCCATCACCATTGCAAACAAGAAGGGGCTCAGAGCTGATCCCTGATGTAATCCCACCCCCACCTTGACAGCTATAAGGAGACAGTGAAAGCAAATAATCTAAGAATGTGAAAATAAACAAGAAAGTCCACAAACATGCCACACTTGTGGAAATTAACACATGAAGAAAAAAACCAAAAAAAACATGAGGAATATTATCTGTGCATCTGTGTCTGGGTTGTAGTCTTGACTTTCTGGGGCGATGGGGAATGGGGGGGGGTGTTCAGCCTCCTGACAGCTTGGTGGGTGATACAGTTTTGAGTTGCATTTCTGGATGCGGTGATGGATTGCGACAGGCGACCATGTTCTTTCGAAGTACTCCTGAGTCCAGGTTTCCTAGGCAGTGTCGCCAGAGGGCTTGAAGATCACACAAATCAGTGGCCGCGCCTGTTAGCCACCGAGATGCCCCTAAGTTCTCTGAATCTTTCCAAATTGTGCACTGTGGATGTTGAAAGATCTAAATTCTTGGCAGTTTTGTGTTGGGAAATGTTCTTTTTGGACCAACAAATTTGGCATGTTAGTCAAACATGTCAAATTTAGCATTCCAGGGTCAATCCGGCCAGGTTTAACTCTGCGACATTTGTCAGGAACACTGATATCGTTCTGTTTGATGGCATCATTTTAAATCAGTAAAGCCCTGCACCCCACACACACTGGGAAATCTTGTGCCAGTGTGCTTGAAGCAGTGCATTGTAATATAAAGAGGTAAAAATAGAGAAATGGCAGGGATGCTTTATCTTGTGTGTATTGTATCTCACAAACACTTTTTATTCACCAATGAAACTCAAAGTAAATCCTTGAATTCAGGGCACTTTTGTGAAGCTCTTCTATCTCCTTCAGTACAGCCGAAGTCGGTGTTACAGCGGGCGCAGAAAGTAAAACAGAGGCAGGTGATAAGCAGGTGATATCACACAGTGAAGAAAGTGATAGTCAGAGCACTTTGAGCGTAGGGTGTGAAGGAGGGTTACTGCTGGTGACTTTTTTAACACATGCCTGGTGTTTTGTTAAAAGCTGTATGGGATGGAATTGATTATTTCCAATGAGTTTCTGGCTGCAACACGAAGGTTCCTGGTTTGAATCCCCTGGTCTTCCGGGGAATTTTCATTTTCTCTCTGTGTCTGTGTGGGTTCTCTCCTGGTGCCCCGGCTTCCTCCCACAGTCCAGTCTCCTGCATATTAGATTAACTGGTGATTCTAAATTGGCTGTCAGTGTGAATGTGGGCCTGCATGCTTGTCTGTCTCTGCGTGTTAGCCGAGCGATGGAATGGTGACCTGTCCTAAGTGTGCCCTGCTTGTCACCTGGTGACAGCTGGAAGAGGCTCCATTTGTAAGAACTAAACTCAATCTTAGAAAATAATGAAGTAAGCAGCGAGCGACGGCTCCATCGATCAAGAGATCAACGTAAGGATTGGTGTAGCATCCAACGCCTCCAATACACTCAACAACATCTGGAAGAACAGAGGAATTTCGCTCGCTACTAAGGTCATAATTTATGAATGCGGAGTCATTACATCTCTCTTATATGGCTGCGCCACACGTGCACTTAAACAGCAGCAGCTACACCGGTTAGATAAACCAGCCACAGGGGCCCACAAGCCAGTGTACTCCTAGTGCTGGTCCCAAGCCCGGGTAAATGGTGAGGGTTGCGTCAGGAAGGGCATCCGGCTTTAAAACTTTGCCAAATTAAATATGCGGATTCATAAATGATCCGCTGTGGCGACCCCTAATGGGAGCAGCCGGAAGAAGAAGTTACACCAGTCAGATGCCTTCCATCATAACTGCTTTCGTTGAATCCTAAAGGTGCGTTTTTATGACCACATATTGAATGCGGGGATAAGGAATTGAACGGGGTGCTGCAGTCTTGGGCATCAGCATAAGTTACTACCGTCTCCTCTACCTTGGCCGCGTGGCTCCCTAAATACCTGCTGGTTTGGGTTCCCGCCCATGGTTCTCGAGGTGCTGGCCGACCAAGACTCAACCTTATAAAGACGTTAGGTAGCGATCTTGAGATGCACTTGGGAGATGGCTGCGATATTGGGATGGGGAAAGCGCTACGTGTTAGGCCGATCTAACTGGCGACGCCTACTAAAGTCCACCAAACTGCACTTAACGAATTGTGAGCAGGCAGACCCGTTGAAGGATGGATGAAGACCTGATCAAGAAGGAGAAGAAGAAGCAACCAGAGCCTCAGTCACAATAGAAAAGTAAGGAAACAAAACAGGAGCCAACACACTGGAACAGGGCCTTATTCCAGCAGTTGAAGCAAGTTGAATAAACTCTGCACCTAATCATAAACTCTATGATTAACCCTGAGATGGGCAAATCTCAGTTTTTGGTTCTAGAAAGGCTACAACAAAATGAGAAACACATTTTAATGGCTTAATGATTGGACAAGTGGAAAGTTGATCGCACTGTCCACCTCTGCCTCGTCGGCGCTCGCTCTCGCTCTCTCTCTCGTGAGCCATGCACGCTGCTCTGCTTCTCAGCCTGCAGCCCTTCATCTCCTCAGCTCTGCTCCTCAGGTTTAAAACCGGTGTGATTTATCTACTCTGCTCTGGATTTCACTCTTTATTTGCTTGGATTAGTGCGACACATCTGTACTCTGCTCTGTTCAGCTAAAGTTCCCCCGCTGCTCTATACAGTCATCCACTCTGCTGCAGCTCAGCATCCTTTTCCAGACCTTTCCAGCCCTGCAAATATGATTCAACTTTTGTTTGACTTCAGTGCCCCATGGACTATGACTGGTAAAGGGAGGGAGCTGGCTGATAAGATGGAGAGAAGGAAGACAGATCTACTGTGTGCAAGAGACTGCAATACATCTAGAAGAAGACATGCTCTTCTTCTTTCGGCTGTTCCCGTTAGGGGTCGCCACAGCGGATCATCTGCCTCCATCTCACCCTATCCCTTGCATCCTCTTCCTTCACACCAACCCTCTGCATGTCCTCCTTCTCTACATCCATGAATCTTCTCTGAGGTCTTCCTATTCTCTTCCTCCCTGGCAGCTCCATCTTCTATACCTGGAGAATAAGCTAGAAAAAATGTATGTGATTACCAAGTCCGTTTTCCTGCTGAATTTAATGAAAAGGAGATTTGCATCATGGATATGCAGACAACATATATGCAGTAACTGTGTGATGCTATCATGTCAATATGGACCAAAATCTCTGAGGAATGTTTCCAGCACCTTGTTCAAGCTATGGCATGAAGAATTAAAGCACTTTTGAATGCAAAAGGGGGTCAAACCTGGTACAGGCAAGGATCTAATCTAGCTAATCGAAAGTATCTAATGAAGTGGATCTAGTGATGTGTACAGTATAATGGTTTGTTTAAATGCAGTTAATTGACAAGTGTGATAACTAAATAACACCTTAATAATAGATAATAAGTATAAATCAGGCCAGTTATTTCACGCTTTAAAACATGTTGACCAAATGCATTTTTGAAGGCAATACTGCTAAGACGTTATGAAGCTGGTTTTACAAATGTACAACAAATAGGGGTTCGTGGTGTAGTGATGCTACCCTGAAACATTGTTGCAGGTTTGCAAAAAGGTCTGGGACTGTGTGCCTGATTATGACAGAAACCTACTTGGGCATTTCAGGGGGGCAGAGCTTTATATAGCCATGTAATTCTTCTGGGACAAATAACAGGAATTAAAACAGGCCTCTGGCAGCGTGTCTCTGTCAATCATTCTCATTCACTGTTTTGTGCTAATAAGCTGTGACTACCTCTGAGGTCATGTTTCAGAATAACCAACTCCTAATAACCTACTGATGTCTAACATAATGTGTGTTGTGCAGCTCATAACTGCCAACACTTCAGTCCAAATGAATCTCAGATGGATACAATGAGTGGAAAGATTATTAAACTGTAAATCTGAAGGATCAGAGATTTGGGTACCACTTTACAGCAAGGGTTTATGATTTGTCCTGAATGCATTAAAACCCACAAACAACTCATGAGGAAGGATTGCTGTATCAGTTGTTGTATTTTTCCATCACTAAGAGTAAGATACTGTTAATAAATGCATATTGCTGATAGTTGGTTAGGTTTTACATTAGCTAATCATTCCTTTTTATTCAATATGTTATGTTAGAATTCATGATATTTCATGCATTTTTACCCTAAAGTGTCAAAGCATTAAAAAGTTATTCACAGTATGCAATTTACTTTTGTGTATTCTAGTCGGAGAGCCTACAAAACTGGACAGGACCTTAAAAACTGCTCAACCTGTCAGAAAACTGCTTGTGTTGTGTACAGGTAAGATAATGGTGAAATTTCTAGTTTTAACTGCATGCAAATTTTGAACTAATAGCCTATCAAAGCACCCAAATTTGAATGATGATTTCAGAATGTAATGAAAATAAACTTTAATATTGTGTTGTGTTAGTTTTTGGTGTTCACTTTGGGGAGTCTTAATTTGATAAAATTGATTAAGAAAACAATTAAACCAAATTATTATACACAGCATGGACAGTGAAGGGAACACATCAGTTTATTCAAGGACCAGGTCAGCATATAGATTTACAGTTTCAGACAAAGTTTAATTCATGGGTCAGCACCTTTACCATTGCAGTTGCCAGTTCTTTCCCAGCCTGTTCACTTAATTTCTCTGAAAATGAATGACTTACTGCAGGGGTAGCAAGTAGATTCTAGCTCAGAAGACACAGAAGAATTACATTTTCCTGTTTGACAAATCTTTAGCAACAGCTGTCAAATTTAAGCACGTATTTGATGTACCGATGTCAATTCTGAAATTTAAACGGGCAGCAAGAACCAAGTCGGTCTGTAGCAGACTGCAGAATTGATTCATACAGATTTATGAAGATTGCTCCTGAAATCCCAGCATTGTCATTGGATAAAGTATAGTTTTACATTTCTCGCAATTAAGACTTATCATGTGATATTGATTCATTCTCATACTCCAACCTTGGTCTAGTTTGCACCCAGTCAATAAAATGTTGCATCAGGTGGAAGCAAAAAAAAAATACATGAGGAAAAGAAGCTAAGTGGGGCAAAAAAATCTGTAATTCTTCTCATCATCTTTTTGGGAATCAAATGCCTCAAGCTTGAGAATGCAAAACCTAAGACTGTCTGTATCTTGAAATATTCAAAACATTCCTCTTGATCTACTTGTTTTCCACAGCCCTGTTTGTAAGACAAAAAAAATGTTACATAAGTTGATTTGCTGACTGGTGTGTGTGTGTGTGTGTGTGCATCTGGTCCTTAAAAGGCCAAGTGGGAAGATAAGAATATTCAAACCAGACGTGTGTACCCTCCAAAAAAGAGAGGATATCCTGCTGGGAAATGTCTTGCTGCCCAAACCAATCAGCCACTTTGAAACCTGACAAGCACAGAGCGTCCCACATGAAGAGACCACACAAAGCACAGTGAAGTGTAGCAACACAGTTTACAGTGATTTTGTTGCATAAAAAGCTTTTGCATTATGGAAAAAGAGCTGGAAATGCAGATATGACACACCAAAGCATTTATTTGCATCTTTGGAGAATGCTTTCAGATTTGCCATATTTAGTTTTTTTTAATCTGTGATTTCTCAGTCAGGGAGGGATTACTAATTTTGGCCTGTATGTCTGTCTGTACAGTGTGGAGTATGACTTCAGGCAGCAGGAAAGACGGTTCTTGGAGGTTCTGAATCGTTCAGCAAGTGGCAACAGTCCTTGCTCTGTGCACCTATCCCAGCCCTTAACCTTCAGTCTGCTCAGAAACGTCATCAATAAGAACTTAACAAAGACAAAGATGAAAAGCAAAAAGCTTTGCAAGACCCTGTTCAAATTGCTTCCAAGAAAAACTCAGAAAGTGTAGACCTCTTATGAATACCTATGTGCTGTTTAATAGCCATTAGCCTGTGTTACAAGTGACCAGCAGAAGCCTTTTGCAGAGGATTCTTACTATTCCCTTCCATCCCCTACCCTTAGAATGAGATTACTCTGAATTAGGCTCATCCCCAGGAAAGTTCCGCTCCCCTGCACACTGTCAAAGCCTATACGTAGAATTTTCTCCTCAAATTTGAACCTGATCTTTGTGACCTTCAACTAGTACGAGGATTTTTTTTTCTTTTAAAATTTAATACTGTTTTTTGTCAATATGCCTGCATTAAACTGTAGATTTCTATATCTGATTTTGTATGTGGTATTCTCTTCACTTTGCACTGTTATGATTAAAACTTTTTATTTTATATTCCCTGTTTTGTCTCTTTTACATTCTTTCCTTGACAATAGTTATTTAGTAGTTTGAAAAACTTTATCTATAAATTTGTAAATTTGTCCATAGTGTTGTTTAATTCTGATTGCTGTTTGATTTTGGTCATTTATGAATAAAATAAAGACTTTTGTTTTTCTCAGTTAAGGCATACACTATTGCATCTAAATTTTTTCACAACTGCAAACTGGCCACAGGGTGCACAAAATACAGAAACATTCAGTATGCCATTGCCAATTGTGGTGATGGTCTCCAAATCCCCAAACAATCTGAATTTCATAAAAGGTCTCTGAGTAAAACAATGAAATGACGAAAGGCTGCAATGAAGCATGCACACACACGAGCACACGTGTCAGTGCAGACTTATGGACATAAAAAGCAAACTCGCAACACGAAACAAACCCTTGTAGTTTCACAGAACTGATCACAACTCAGTGCATTGACAATTTTAGATTAAAGTTTATGAATAAGGAGTGTGTGCAAATTTTATTTGAGCAGCATATCAAACAAAGATTGTAATATTACCTTCTTAGCAGGCAATACTCTGGATTTAATTAAAGCCCCGCTAAGAAAATCTAATGCCAAGTGAAAATGAAATTTTTGTAAGAATGTTATAAGAGGGAAATATGGGCACAAAACAATTGGGAAAGTGATCACATATCATCCAAGTAGCCCTGTTCTGCTACCAATACATTTAAATATAAGTATTTTTTATTTGGTATATACACAAGCAATTTTCACTTAATTCTGCCAAATCTTCAGTTGCACACATGAAAATCTGTGAAAATATAAAATACTAAATATACACTACCTAGCCAAAAAGTCACCTCCTGGATTTATCTAGGTAAATAGGTAGCCTTAGTATGTTACAGGTTATTTAACCATAATTGATGCAGTGAGTAGCTTCTCATTCCTTAAACAAGCATGTCAGAAGATGCAGCAAATCATTCCTACCTGTGTCCATCAAACTCTATAATTCCTCCCTGTGATACCTTAACCAGTTTCTTTAATCACAACACCTTGTACATATTGTATATAGTGTTTAACTTTGGAGTTATTTATGTTACATATTGCAATGTATACAGACATGTTTATTTGTTTATTTATTTTGATCTTCATGTTCTGCTTTTCAAATGTATATTTATTTATATATAATGGATAATGGATCTGTAACACAATTCCCCCTTTGGGATAAATAAAGTATTCTGGTTCTGATGAAGATTTGGATTGTAATATCCCGTGATCATGGAAAAGATGTTATTCCTGTTCCAAAGGGTCAAAGTACTGGCCAGCATCAGGCAAAGAAAACAACTAAGGAGATTTCTGGAACTAATAAAATCATGTTAAGAACTGTCTAATGAATTATTGAAATATTCTTTTTCTTCCTTGAAGCCACAGGAATATTCTATGATGACAATGCCAGGAATCATTGGGCTCAAATTGTGAAAAAGTGGTTCAGGCAGCACAAGACATCATTTTCACATGTGGATTGACCACCACAATGTTCAGACCCTAACGCCATTGAGAATCTATGGGATGTGCTGGAGAAGACTTTACAAGGTGGTCCAATTCCCCCATCATCAGTACAAGATATAAATGAATAAATAACACTGCATAAGCTTTTCAAAATGATGCCACTGCAAATGCATGCCATTATCACAGCTTAAGGCACCCCAGAAAATATTACAGTGTGTGACCACGCAAACAGCATTGTGCAGGAAAAATGCTAATTGTCAACACGCATCTCTTGTTTGGCAGTTGTGTCCTATGCTTAAAGTGGTAAACAGACAAATATGTCTGATCTGTGTGTGTGTGTGTGTGTTTGTATGCGTTTATCACAAGAACACCCAGTAACCTAAAGGAGAGCACCATATCTATTAACAAGTGTAAAAACTCAAAAAAGTATAGGAAGGTGGAGTTAGAAGTAATGAGATGTACCAGACTTTGTAGCTTTTTCTTTGCTTGACCCTACAAAACTTTGTTCTACAATGAAGTGTATTGCAACTTCACAGCATAATATACTAAAATCCTCTAAAATCACCGAAGTGTTGGCTGTGAAGTTGCATTTTAGGTCATGTGGGTACAAGCAGTAAGGGAGAAAAATTGCTGAAACTATTTTAGAATCAATTGCTCTACAGTACCTGTGCTCTATCCAGCAATGAACCTTTATGAGTCAATGAGAGACTGCAGAGTTTGTACTTTGGAATGTGCTAGTCCTTTTTTCTGCCTTAAGATGACTAATTATGTGCTGTCAGACATTGTTTCAAGCAAGTTATACTGTATGCTTGTGCCTTTATTTGATGATTTCAATTTATAGATCGTGCAAGTATTTCTGCATGAGCCAGTTCAGCAAAGTACATGATTTTATTCACTAAAATAAGTGAAACTAATCTTACTTAATATGTGATTTGTATAATTATATAAATCATATCATGAAGATATTTTCATTAATCTTGCTTTAGCTGACTCACAGAGAAAGCACACAGACAAAATGTTTTATAAACTTTGGCCGTGATTTCTTGTGCAGAGGACTTCTGCTGAGGTTATCTGGAGCCTACTAATTTTTAAAAGTAGTTTGGAACAATACTGCATCAGCAGGAAGTCCCAGGCCCAAGGACATAAGACAAATGGGTCCATAAAACAAACATAAACAGGCCAGATAACATATTGCATTTATATTGCTATCCATATCAGAGAGTCTGTTTCACTGTTAATTAAACTGCTGTCATCTATGTGAAAATTAAAGTGTTACATTTTAGACAAGTAGTACTACAGTATCATTTCTTACCCTCCCTGTGCTTGTAAATTAACAAGTAGAACTCACAAAGTGGCAGAGAAAAACAATTTAATGTGTCATGGTTATGCAATCACTGCAAAAATATGATTATGTTGCTTCTTTTGAAGTGAAGTAATTGGGCAAAGCTGGAGGCAAATAATTGGAAAAAATACCTAATCAATGGTAACATGCCTGTTTCACTTAGTGTATTTTTTTAAGAACTGCACAAATAAAGTCTTCTAGTAATTCTTTAAGCAGAAGACATTTTTAATCTAAATGTAGACTGTTTATCTATAGGAACATGTTTTATGCATTTTTCTATAATTCATTATTCATCAAGCTGCATTTATTTTTGTTTGCTGTCCCCCAAAGTCAGAAATGTATTTTCCAAAGATTCCTGTAGACCATTTTCTCCAAATTCACCAGTAATGTGGGCATGGTATGCTATATGTCAGAGTCATTTATATTAATTCTTCTTTTTAATTTTGTTTCTTTTAAAGCTTATCTGGAGATGCTTGTGTTATTAGCTTTTGGCTAACAATTTTTGTCATGGTCCCCTGCCCTCTGGGTCTGGATCTGCCTTTTTTCTATCTTTTTCTCTTCCCCTCTCTCTATCATTCTCTCTTTTGGGTGCAGGCTGGGTAATAACTTACTGTGCTCTAGTTCCAGATGTGGGTGTGCCTGGGCAGAGTGGAGGCTGCACACCTGATGCTGTTTTGCTGATCACCACTGCTTTTAAGCCCTGCAGTCTCCACCATACCTCACAGGAGTGTAGTTATTCTACCTGTAAATGCTAGAGGTAGATGTGTGGAGGTGGGAATAGAGACTTTAAATGTAAGGACTATGACTAGTAAAGGGAGAAAGTTGGCAGGAGAGAAGGAAAGCAAATATATTATTTGTGCAAGAGACCATGTGAAAAGGAAGCAAGGCCAGGAGCATCGGACGGGGATTCAAACTGTTCTACCATGGTGTAAATAGGAAGTGAAATAGAGTAGGAGTAATCTTGAAGGGAGAGTATGAGAAAAGTGTTCTGGAAGTAAAGAAAGTATCAGACAGAAAGCTGGAAATTGAAGGTGTGATGCTGATGGAGGTGAGAGTAGGGACTTTAAATGTAGGGACTATGACTGGTAAAGAGAGAGAGCTGGCTGATATGATGGAGAGAAGGAAGCTAGATATATTGTGTGTGCAAGAAACCAGATGGAGGGGAAGCAGGGCCAGGAACATCGGAGGTGGATTCAAACTGCTCTACTATGGTGTAGGTAGGAAGAGAAGTAGGTGTAGGGGTCATCTTGAAGGAAGAGTATGTGAAGAGTGTTCTGGAGGTGAAGAGAGTGTCAGACAAAATGATGACTTTGAAGCTGGAAACTGAAAGTGTGATGCTGAATGTTGTTAGTGCATATGCCCCACAAGCTGGATGTCAGAAGAGAGAGAGGAATTCTGGAGTAAGTTGTATGAAGTGGTGGAGTGTTTCCGGGGAGAGAATTGTGATTGGAGCAGAGTTCAATGGGCATGTAGGTGAAGGGAACAGAGGAGATGAGTAGGTATTGGATAAGTATGGTGTCAAGGAGAGGAATGTGAAAAGGAAGATGGTAGTGGATTTTGCAAAAAGTATAGAAATGGCACACATATTTTAAATAATGGAGGAACAAAGGGTGACCTATAAGAGTGGAGGAAGGTACTTACTGATGGACTATATCTTATGCAGACGATGCAAGCTGAAAGAGATAGGAGACTGTAAGGTGGTGTCAGGGGAGAACATAGTTAGGCAGCATCAGATGGTGGTCTGTGGGGTGACTCTGGAAAGTAAGAAAAAGAAGAAGCTAGTGAAGGTAGAGCCAAGGATTAAATGGTGGAAACTGAAAAAAGAAGAATGTTGTGCAGAATTCAACTGGTAGTGAGTAGTTACCAGATGATTGGGAAAGTGCAGCTGAGGTGGTGAGGGAAACGGTCAAGGTATTTGGTGTGTCCTCTGGACAGTGGAAAGAAGACAAAACCTGTTGGTGGAATGAGGAGGTACAGGAAAGAATTTAAAGGAAGAAGCTGGCAAAGAAAAAGTGGGATATTTAGGGAAATGAAGAAAGTAGGCAGGAGTACTGGGAGTCTAGGTGCACAGCAAAGAGAGAAGTAGTGAAGGCAAAGGAAAAGGCCTATGGAGAGTTGTATAAAAGACTGGACACTAATGAGTAAAGCAAGAGTGTTGAGAAGATGGAAGAAGTGCTTTGAGAAGCACTCTGAGCTAATGTTATATCTCAGAGAGCTAGAGGATGCCTGAGAAAGGGAAATTGCACTGGTACTGCTCTTCAAGAATAATTTGTGCGGAATTGCAGTAACTACAGAGGAATCAATGTGATGAGCCATACCATGAAAATATGGGAAGGAGTTGTTGAAGCTACAGTAGGTTACAAAGAGGTAACCATTAACAAGGAGCAGTATGACTTCATGCCAACAAAGAGTATTACAGATGCAATGTTTGCCTTGAGAGTGCTTTTCTAAAATATATATGTATTGTATTGTGATAAGGTAACATCTTATGATCATTTTTTTTTGTTCACCAAGATTTTAAAAAAAAGTAAATATCTGAAACCTTTGTCAGGGAAAAAAACAAGAACTCTGTCCTTCTTCACTTTCTTCTTCTTTTCTTTGGCTCCGGTTCTTTGTTTTTGTTTTTGTTTTTTTTTTATTTTTACTTTTTAGGGACCACACAGAAGGGTCATGGATGTAGTGAGGGCGAACATACAGAGGGTTGATGTGACAGAAGAGGATGCAAGGGATAGAGTGAAAAGGAGGCAGATGATCTGCTGTGATGACCCCTAATGTGTTTCTCCACAGGGTGTCTGGCCTCAGCCTTAGTCATTTGAGAAGAGCTCATAGTAGAGTTGCTACTCTTTTACATCGAAAAGAGCCAATTTAGGTGGCTAAGGTATCTGAGCAGGATGCTTCCTGGGCCCCTCCTAGGTGAGATGTTTTGATCATGTCCTACCAAGAGAAGGCCCCAAGGCAGACCCAGGACATGCTAGAAAGATTACATCTCTCAGTTGGCTTGAGATTGCCTTGGTGTTCCCAAAGAAGAACTTGAGAAGGAGACCGGGGAGCACGAGGTTTGGGCATGTCTGCTGAGATTGCAACCCAGACCTGGATAAGCAACAGAAAATGGATGGTTGAGTGGATGGAAATGTTAGCCAATTACTTCATCTCCCTACCCCTTTGGATGGATTTCTCCAAAACATTTACTGTATAATCCCCAGAGGTATGCAACTAAGCACACTGCCATGTAAAAACCACTGGTGCTGATTTACATTTTCATGTATTTTTGGACCACTATGTAATACCAATAATTCATGCATGCTTTTAATCCACTATAACATATGCTAATCATCTTACAGCACAGTTCTGCACAAACCCATACACGTAATAGATGAGGCTATTTTCACAAAGAGGTTTTGAAGCTAGGCAGGTTTTAAATTTGAGAACATGAGAAGGAATTTTTCTATTTTTTAATTCTTGAGCTAAAAGTAATATATAATACATGTTTTTTAATGTTGATTCCTTCCCATGGGAGACTGTTTCAGAGAGGACAATCATTTACACTGCAGTGCCTTTCTCCCAGGGTAGCCTGCTTTGCCCTGGCAGATATTTTTTAGACTGAAATTCTGTGCAAATTGCACTGTGTTCTTTCCAGAACAGTGAACCGTGAATTTCTACACCTATAGGATGCCATAATGAATATATTTTCTCAACTCTAACGTGAATGTCAGTCAAATTGGGCTGGTCTAAATTTGAAGATTTCAAATTATCTTAGGTTTAGTTTGCAATCTTTTTCTATATCTTTTGAAAAATAATGTTAAAAAGAGTTTTTTAACTGACTTTGAAAGTGTCATCATAATGGTTTTTTTTTACACAGTGGGCAGCACCTTCAACTCCTGACCTCGCTGTGAAATCCAGAGTGTTAATTGATTAATTTCACATCTTCCTGTGGAGAGAAGAAAAATTCAACAACTCAGATTACAGCAATAAGAGGGCAATTTTTAAAACCCTGAGTACTGATGTTCTAGCACAGATTGGATTTATTAAAACATGTGTATATTATTCAACTTTACAAAATTAAGACAGTAATTTGAATTATGCTCAAACAGAGTATAAGGTTAGACTGGGACATGTGTTGTATTTAATATGTCATTACAAGTGTAGAAAAACGTATCTATTTGTCTGCATGTTTAATATTAATCTAATGTAATAAGAGAGGCTTTGCCAATAAACTTACTACAATACCAATAGGTTGTGTGAATTTAACTTAAAGGCACCATTTGTGAAAAATAAAATAATTCACAGCCTTTCAGAATTAACTAATACTATTAATGCTATCAGCAGGATGAAAAATGTTTATAGAGAAACGGACATTGACATGACAGGTGTTCCAGCAAATCAGACAGCAAACAGTGCCTGCACCACCTGGAAATTGATTTTTTTTTTTTTTTTTTTTTTTATGGTGAGAAC
>VUQH01006567.1:1602-22612 GCA_015106775.1 Etroplus canarensis | reverse complement strand
TTGAATACTTTCCTGTACTTCCTCATTCCACCATCAAGTCTCCTTGTCTTCTTTCCTCTGTCCAGAGGAGACCCCAAATACCTTCTTGGCTGTTTCCCTCACCACCTCAGCTGTACTTTCCCAGTCATCTGATAACTTGTCACTACCACCCAGAGCCTGTCTCAACTCCTCCTTGAACTCTGCACAACATTCTTCCTTCCTCAACTTCCACCATTTAATCCTTGGCTCTACCTTCACTTGCTTCCTCTTCTTGCTTTCCAAAGTCATCCTACAGACCACCATCCGATGTTGCCTAGCTACATTCTCCCCTGACACCACCTTGCAGGCTCCTACCCCCTTCAGGTTGCATTTCCTGTATAAGATGCAGTCCACCTGCGTGCACCTTCCTCCACTCTTGTAGGTTACTCTATGATACTGGCAAATTGTAGCATTTGGTTTTTATTGATATTTTACAGGATGTCCCAACCTTTCTGGAATTGGGATTGTGTGATCCTAAAACAAGACATCTGTTTGCAATTGTGGACCTCATATGAAATTTGCATGTAGACTAACCCAGCATTTGAATTTTGTTCTATTTATTCTTGACTTGTTCTCAGACTGTTAAACACCATCAGGGCTGCAGCAGAAAGAACTGTGATACAGACATCTTAACATTAATTTAATGGAATAGCAATTGTAATCCATCAGATTCTCAGATTCATCAGATTTTTTTCAATGATAAGTTTGTTAATTTACACAGTCAGTATTTTTGCCAGCCTTCATTCCTGGCTTCAAATATGCTGAGCTTCATTGTAATAGGAAGAGATCATTTGAAAGGATCCAGCATGATTTATTGAAGTACAGAGTTTGAGTAATAAATTACTTGCCGATTAGACTCCAATGCCGCTACAGAGTGGAGAGTAGTCTAACAATGGTAGAAGCAGGAAAGGAAGATATCATATTTTAAACCTGTGGTCAACAGTCTTAGTGTTACTTTTTGATTTTTTTTTCTTAAATTTGACCTACAGATCAAATCAGTTGTTAAAGCCAGCTTTTATTAATTCTGACTGTTGCTTGATTTAACCAGTTTCTTTCTATTAGTGACCTTGAGAAGCTCATTCCTGCTTTTATTACATCCAAACTCAATTACTGCAATTATTCACTGAACTGAGCATAACAATAATACCACTTCTGCAGTTGGTTTAAAATGTTACACCTAGACTTCCGGCTGGTAGATGGAAACATGGTTACATTTTGTCTATTCTTATATTGGCTTCCTGTGAAATGCAGGATCAATTTAAAAAAGTTCCTCCCATATAAGTGCCGACATGACATGTTATCTGTCAGATATTTTACATCTCTAAGGTTCACCCTGCTTGCTTAGAGCTACTAATCAGCTGCTTTAATAATTCCATTCCTGATTGGCTAACAGCTGACCAGCCATTTTCAGTTGCAGCTTTAAAATGCTGGAATTGCCTCTTTTTAATTTAGATAAGTTCATCTACCACATTAACAGAATTCAAATCCCAACAGAAAACATACCTATTCTCTTTGTCATTTGCAATTTCTGATTAGTTTTGATACCACCACAGCTTTTCCCCAGTGTTTTTGTTGTTGTTGTTGTTGTTGTTATTGTTTAATTCTATATTCCTTAATACTGAAGAGAAGGATTTGTATCGATGGCTAGACAGAGACCGAGCTGGAAAGAATGTTCAGCAGGTTCGGGTGTTTAAGGACAGAGATGGAAATGCACTAACGAGTGGAGAGAGTGTGTTGAGAAGATGGAAGGAGAACTTTGAGGAGCTAAATGAGGAAAATGAGACAGCGGAGGACTGATGGAAAGATGGTGAATCAGGAAATGCACAGTATCAATAAGGAGGAAGTGAGGGCAGCAATGAAGAGGATGAAGAGTGGAAAGATGGTTGGTCCAGATGACATGCCTGTGGGGCCATGGAGATGTCTAGGAGAGAGGGCAGTGGACTTTTTAACTGTCCTCATACATGACCTTCACCACCCTCTCATACTGTACTTCTCTGCCATTCCTGACATTCTCATACAATACCATGGTTCCTCTCTTGGCACCCTATCATATGCTTTCTCAAGATCCACAAAGACACAGTGCAACTCCTTCTGACCTTCTCTATCTCCATCTGCACTCTCAAAGCAAACATTGAATCTATAGTACTTTTTCTCAGCATAAAGCCATGCTGCTGCTCATTGATCATCACCTCTCTACATAACCTAGGTATGGCTCATCAACTTGATTCATCTGTAGTTGCTGCAGCTCTGCACATCACCCTTATTACTGAAGTTCAGTGCCAGTGCTATCCTTCTTCATTTCTCATTATGCTTTCATTTTCCAAGTGTTAAACAGTCTGGTTAAAAAGTCCTCTCTCTCTCCTCCTCTCTCTCATTTTCCTCATTCATCAGCTCCTTAAAGTATACCTTCCATTTTCTCAACACACTCTCTTCACTTGTCTTTTCATTTCTATCCTTAATCGCCCTAATCTGCTGCACATCCTTGCTGCTCAGTCTCTCGGTCAAGCCAGTCGATACAAGTCTTTCTCTCCTTCCTTGGTGTCCAGCCTCTCATACAACTCATTTTAAGTCTTTTCCTTTGCCTTTGCCACTTCTCTCTTTGCTATGCGCCTAGATTCCCAGTACTCCTGTCTACTTTCTTTATCTCCCTAACTATCCCACTTTTTCTTCACCAGCCTCTCCCCTTGAAAATGTTCCTGTACTTCTACATTCCACCACCAAGTATCCACTGTATATTAAGCTAATACAAACATTCTGTTCAACAGAGTAAAAAAGTTTAATAAAAACATGAGGTGCCATTAAGGTGAAACCAAATCCACCTCTGATGTCCAGGTTATGTTATACTTGCTTCGTAGTCCAGGGTCAATAAGGTTGACGCACGCAAAACTGGAAACTAAAAAGGGAAAGAGGAGTGCAAACAAGCTCTAAGACACTCAAATTGACATGGTAAAAGTCAAGACTATATACAGTACTGATTGGACACAGGTGAAACTAATGTAGGTGGGGTAGACAGTCACAAAGAATGGAAATCAAAGGAAGCATCAACACCAAAGATGCACAAAAAAGTCACTACCGAAAAAAAACAAAACCTGAGAGTATGGCATGATAAGAAAACAAACACAGACTAAACAGAGGAAGAATTAAGCCTTGTCTCATTTCTCTAATTTGGGTCTCCTTGTCTCCTCTGTCCTTTTTCATCCTGCCTGTGACCCTGAAATCAATCTTAGTATGCCATGATGAGGGATGTCTCAGCTCCTAAAATACATTTGGAGGGCAAAGGAGTGGAGTCTCGATGGAGATGACCAGGATACGGGTGTATCCTTTGTGGAAGTGTGTTTACCTTGAACATGAAATAGAAGTGCCACACACAACTGGAGTACAGAGCAGGCAGACTCATTCACAGGCTGTTTTAGTTATTTATGATGATCAGCTGTGTGATCAAACTTTCTGCCCTTCATTGTGTGTGTGTGTGTGTGTGAGAGAGAGAGAGAGACAGAGATTTAAAAAAAAAAAGATTTAGTCACATCTTGCAGTGTTGTGAATAAAATTAAAAGTAGCCATAGATATGCAGTATATCTGATAAACATTATAAGGACCAAAGTACTGAGCCAACTACACTTTACAATTACAGGAGCGCTAATAATATGCTCTTCTAAATCTATAGGCATTAATATGGAGTTTATCCCCCCTAGTTATAACAGCTTCCACTCTTCTGGAAGGCTTTTGCAAGATTTTGGCATATGTGTGTTTTCTCCATTAATCAGTAAGAGCATTTGTAAGGTCACACTTTGATGTTGCACAGGAGGGCCTGGCTCACGATCTCTGTTCTAGTTCATACTAAAATTGTTGGATGGAGCTGAGGTCAGGACCCTCTGCAGGCCAGTGAAGTTCTTCACATTAAACTCATCCAACCATGTCTTTATGGGCCTTGCTTTCTGGGACACAGTCATACTGAAACAGAAAAGGGCCTTCCCTAAACTGTTTCCGCAAATTTAGAAGCATGGAATTGTCCAAAAAATGCCTTGGAAAGCTAAAGCATTAAGGTTTCCCTTCACTGGAAACTAAGGTCAAACCCAGAACAACAACCCCATAGCACTATCCCTCCTCTACCAAACCTTACAGCTGGCACAGTGGAGGCAGGTTGATCTCTTGGCACTGACCAAACCCAGATTTATCCATGAGTTATTTATCACTCCACAAAACACATTTCCACTGCTCTAGAATCCAATGCTTTACACTACCACTCCATCTGATTCTTGGCATTGTGCTTGGTGCTATAAGGCTTGCATGCAGCTTTTTGGCCCTGGAAAACCATATCATAAAACTCCTGGTGCACGATTTTTGTGCTGATTTTAATGCCAGAGGAGGTTTGGAACTCTGCAGTTACCGAGTCAGCAAAGTGTCGGTGATTTTTATGCACCATGCACCTCAGCACTCAGTGACCCCGCTCTGTAACTTCACATGGTCTGCCACTTGGTGGCTGAGTTGCTGTGGTTCCCAAAGCACCTCTACTTTGCAATAATACCACTTGCAGCTGTTCATGGGAAGAAAGAAATTTCATGGACTGATTTGTTGCAATGATGTGATCCTATTGCAGTACCATGCTCAGATTCCCTGAATCGGTCATTCACTGAATGGCTTGTTCTTTCACAAACGTCGGTAAAGGCAGACTGCATGGCTAGGTGCTTGAATTTATTCACCTGTGTCAATGGGACTGAATGAAACACCTGAATTCAAAGACTGAGAGGAATGACCCAATATTTTTGTTAATAAATACAGCAGTATTTGGGCTACTTCAAAACCATATATCATGCAGTTGTACCAAATGCCAATTCACTCAGCTCATTTAAAATCTGAAAATAACTTGTTTGGGTAATAAATTGTTTGGTGATTAGACTCCAGTGAAGCAACACAGCAGAGAGGAGTCCAACAATCGTGATAATTAGGACAGGACGCCCCTGGAGTCTAGACACTGGTGATGGAGGTGGAAATGAAGCAGGTGGCTACTTGGATGAGGATCTGAGTGACCAGGATGAGGTGGAGATGGGGAGGAGGTGGGTCACACAAGCAAGTCTGCAAGGCAGAATGAAAGAAGAGCACCGGGATTTAAAGCATATGGCACAGAGGCTGATTGGCTCACAGAAGGTGGGAAAGAAAATGATTGGGTCAGAGTGATCATGACAGCACTGAGGTTGACAAAGAATAGTGCATCAGCTCAAACACATGGGAATGCAGGCAGATGAGTGAATACAGAGCTTCCTAATTGCAGTTACACATATGCTTCATATTTAATTAGCATCACCTTAAAAAGAGGCTCCAAATCAAAGATGTTTTATTTACTCAGATACCCTTGGCCTCAGCTCCTCGTCTCGTATCTCTGATGGGAGGGACTAAGACACAAGGAGAGGAGATGAGGTGAGAAATCCAGGACCAACAAACTTAGAAAGGAGAAATCAGGAAAGACAAGAAGATCCAGGAGACACTGAGTGGTAACACTTGGAAACAGCAGAAAGATCAGAATTTAAACCAAAAAAAGGTCTAAAACTTAAATACTTGATAAGAAAAAAAGTCCATGAAACAGGGGATAACTGTGGGTTGGTTGGAGGTCTTAACTCGGTATGAAAGAGCCTTTCATACACGGACCTTGTACAGTATTAGAAAAACAAATTATAAAGAGTGCACATACAAAGGAATTGTTAAAGCTGAAAGGGACTAAGGGCATTCGTTTTTGCCATAAATGATTGTTAGGAGGGGGATTGGGCATTTCCTAAAACTGGAGGACTGTGGATTCAGTAGGTACTAGTAAAAGCTCCGTAATAAAAAATAACAACTTTGTGGTGCACTCAGGTCAACTTTTGTGTATCTGTGTTTATTAGCTCATAAGTACGGGCAGTTTGGACTGGCATGAGCAAGAACTTCAGAAGTTCCCCTGCAGTGTAATGACCTATCTGCGGCATTATAGAAATGGAATGGGAGTTTGACTGGCAGTTATAACTGACCACTCAAAGCACTTTAGACCGCAAGCCACATATAATGATTTCTTCTATATATTTTAAGCATTTTAGCTACCACACATCCATGGCTCATTTGGAATAACCAATTAACCTAACATGCAGCTTTTTGGACTGTGGGTGGCAGCTGGAGAACTTGAAAAATCCACAAAGGAGAAACAACCATTCTTCAGAGAGACCCCAGCCAACCAGGAGATTTGAACCATTTCTGGTGGGCTACAGATGTGTTAGAACTGGAAACTGGTATTTCGGTAGGTAAATGGTAAATGGATTGGTGCCTACATAGATTACAAATAAATTGTTGTGTATCTTCACTTATACTAATTAAGGTGACCTATTAAATATAAGTTATTTACCAATATTACTACAAGCACCTTCAGCTGATCCCCACAAGGGGTCGCCACAGCAAATGAATCTGCTAATTTGGTAATTTGACACAAGTTTTATGCCAGGTGCCCTCACTGGTGTGACCCTTCTATGGTAGGAGGGATTCCCTATCTGGAATCAAACTACAGACCTTTCGCTTGCAAGGCGAAAGTGTAAACCACTGCAAGCAACACGTGTTGCTGCAAGTAACTACTGTTTATGATTATTTAGTACTTTAACTTGGCATTTTCATCACAACAATACTTTGTTTACATGTACTGTACATTTATAACGTTATAGAATTTCTTCTTCTTCTTCTTCTTCTTCCTCGTCTTCTTTCGGCTGCTCCCGTTAGGGGTCGCCACAGCGGATCATCTGCCTCCATCTCACCCTATCCCTTGCATCCTCTTCCCTCACACCAACCCTCTGCATGTCCTCCTTCACTGCATCCATCAGTCTTCTCTGTGGTCTTCCTCTTCTCCTCCTGCCTGGCAGCTCCATCCTCAACAGCCTTTGTCCAGTATTATAGAACTATGATGATTAAATTATTATTTACTTTTTTTTTTGAAATGCAACAAATCAGACCAGTTGTGAACTGGAGGAAGAAACTGGCATCTATTAGCACAGATAGCATTAAACAGAGTAGTTATAAAACCATGGAGGCCCTTTTGAATGCTACCTGCATTTGTGCAAATGAATTAATTCAAAAGGAGCTTACTTTGGTAATAAATAAAATAATTAGCAGCCCAATAGCTTTAACAAAACATAAATAAAAAACTGCGAATTTCCAATTTGACTGAACATGCTAGAGGGACAGCAGTGTTGGTGACAAATCAGTCCTCATACTGTTAAATTATACTTTTCGGTTACTTTTATTTATTATTTATTTATTCATTTTAATTTGAATCCATAGCTAGGGGGACCAGAGATGAGCCATTTCTATGTATGCTCCATGCTAACCACCTCTACTGAGGTTCAGCAAAATTAAGAGGACCATTTTCATAGTAGTTAAAAAAAAAATAGCCACAGGGAGCCATTGGAGACGAGCAAAAGCACCACATTCAGCTCCGGAACCATAAATCCAAGGCCCCTGGCTTACCCTAAAGGCAAACCTGGTCAATCTTCATTTCAGCTCTCACTTTGAGTATACAAGTAGCTCAAATAATGGGTTCAGCTTTATTATTGATGAGGAGCTCAGACATCAGGGAGGCGGTCAGAGTAGAGCCGCTGCTCCTTTTAGTGGAAAGCAGCTGAGGTGGTTAAGGCGTGTAAACACCATGCCTTCTGGAGTCCTTGGAGGTTTCTGGGCATGCTGATTGGGTGGAAACCCTGGGGTAGACCCAGAATTTCCTCTTAGAACTGCTGAGGAGTAGGATACCTAACTAACCCTGGTTAGTTAGTGTGCTACTACCGTGACCCTCCAGATAAGCAGAGGACAATCAGTAGAGGTAGTAGGGACAGCCCAAAAACTCCACATGAGCACACCCTCACCTCACTCCCACATGGTCTGTTCTTACCCTCACACTTGATGCATTTATTTTTGAAGTGTACACAAAGTACAGTTTTGCATAACAGTACTTTGCTGTCATTACTGCGCTATGTTCCCGAGATTAGTATGCATGTGGCACTGCAAGCTAAGACTCAAAGGGATGGCAGAGACCGGTAAATAAAACAAAAAAGAACTATCATAATAATGTGTGAAGGGTGTTGACAAAAAATATGCAGACTCTGATGAATACATTTTTAGAAAACGTCCCTGCGATGCAAAGCCATTACAGCGTTGCGTTAAATCAGTTGTAAAACCTGTTTGTCCAACTTTAGTGTGCGACAAATTGGTTTTCAGCATGTTTTCCTTTGTTTGTTTTCCAATTATTGTGGAAATTAGTGTCACGACTGTCGGTAGTGTCCCCTGCTACACAATAGAACAGTGAAGCTGAGGCGCAAAGGAAAGGGTCTTTAATCTAATTCTTTCTTTGGCCACGACAGCCATTTATTTACAACCATGTGCCATTTTCTGTCAGAATACCAATGCTGTTTGTTTCAATCAGTGGATAAAGCCTTGCATCTACTGTATGCCGTTTGCTACAATTCTGCCATTGTAATGTAGGCAAATATTAGGGCACTGTCTTGCATTTGACACTGTATAATGGGGCCAACAAAGCAAATGATGGGGTATTAATTAGTTGCATTGTAAATGAAGATGCCACCTCTTTAAATTTCAGAAATGCAGACTTGGCTTACTGGAGGCCTAAATGGTGCTTACTCCATATTAGCATTGCAATAGCCTAGATGCAAGCTTGTTTAGCTAAAGCATTACCAACAGTGCCAGAGGTCCCCATTTAATTAAGCATGGTAATAAATTATCAAAAGAATTCAGCTCTGCATATCTCCACCTCTGGGCACGGGAAGGATTTCTACTCAAAACACCTTTAAAGTTGTGTGCCCCTAACTACTTCTCAACCTTTTCTGCACACCTGCAACTTTTTGTATATCTCTCTTAGCTTATATTTTTCCCAAGAGTTTACACTAAGCTTTCTAATGACTGCTGGAAGATCACGTGAGGCGCCAAAAAGCTGTCTATCCATCCATCCATCCATTATCTGCCACTTATCTTAGTCCAGGTCACTTGGGCAACAGTTGAAGCACAGAAGCCCAGCCCTCTCTTTGCCTGGCCACTTCTTCCAACTCTTCTAGGGGGAAACCAAGGCATTCCGAAGATGTAAACTTTTCAGTGTGTCCTGGGTCCTCCTCCCAGTAGGATATGCCTGGAACACCTCATCCAGGATTCACCCAGGAGGTATGCTGGTCAGATGCCCTAACCAAAGGGTGACTTGCTCTCCTCTTGAGACAGGGAGAGCCTAGTCACCCTTTGGAGGAAACTTATTTGTACCACTTTGAGCCACATTCTCATTCTTTCAGTCACTACCCAGAGTTCGTGACGACTGGTTAAGGTGGGAACATAAATTGATAGTTAAATCCAAAGCTTCGCTTTCACGTTCAGCTCTCTGTTCCTCACAACAAACCTACACAACGTCCACATAACTGCGGATGCCGCAACAATCGATCTGTCAGTGCTGTGCTCCACTGTTCCCTTTCTCGTAAACAAGACCCCAAGATACTTAAACTCCTCCACTTGGGGTAACAACTCGCCCCCCGGCCTGGAGTGAGCACTCCCACCCTTTTCTGGCTGGAAAGCATGACCTCAGACTTGGAGGTGCTAATCATGGAGGTTATTGCTTCAGCTTGCGTTGGACCACAGTTCTGTAAAAATCAGAGATGACCTCCTATGACCGCCGAACCTGGCACCCTGCACCTAGTTATACTGACCATAAAAATAATGAAAGAGAATCAGTGACAAAGGGCAGCTGTCCAGCATCCACTGGGAATGAGTCTGACCTTCCGTCGATGATGCAAACCAAGCTCTCGTAACAGTTGTACAGGAACCAAATAGTCTGCAACAACTGGCCTGGTACCCTCTACTCCCAAAACACAAAATATCCCAAAGGGACAAGGTCAAATGCCTTCTTCAGATTCACAAAGCACATGAGGACAGGTTGGACAAACTCCCATGCACTCTCAAATATCCTCAAGAGGATGAAGAGCTAGCCCAGTGTTTTACAACCAAGGCAAAAACCACATAGTTCCTCCTAAACCTGAGGTTCGACGATGCTCCTGTTGTGTCCCAGCTACTATTTTTTTTATTGTTGTCCATTGTTCATCTGAATTTTTTCATACCATTTGAATTTTAAGTTTCAAAATATATGAAACATAAAGAATAAATGCGAGAGACTGGAGGGATTATTTTTAGAAGTCCGAATGAGGTTTGTATCCAGTGTTTTTCTTTATGGTTGAACTCTTAATTGGGTAGAAGAGGTGGTTGGGGCCTAATTATTCATTTAAGTGAACTGGCCTGAACTCACAACTAGTCTGCGAGGAAGAAATGATTTATGGGAACCCTGAAAAGCCCTCTGTGGGCTGGGCAATGGAGGCAAGTGGAGAGGCAGAGCTGCTGGACGTGGTGGCAGAGCTACTGTGAGGATAACAGAAGGCAAGGACAGACACAGAGAGGGGAAGAAACAAAAAAAAACATGCACTCTGGGGCTGATGGGAAATACTGCTGCTTAAACATGCACCACAGGACTAGAGCCACCCTGGGTCTAGCTGAGCCTCAAGTGCCATTCCTGTGCCAGTGGTCAGACACGCTAGAATAACAAAAATACAAAGTGAAAGCGTAAGAGAGACACAGATACGGGAGGGTGGAGTGAGGTGGGGACAGAAATGGACAGAAGTGGAAAACATAGGAGACTACAGGAGAGATAAAGGTCAAAAAGACAGAAAACAAGAAGAAAACTTATAAAAGTGTGTGTTTGTGTGACAGAGTGAGGGGGATGTTTTGACGGGGGAACGTAGTGAGGCGTACGGAATGATAAAAACAGACGGCGGACACAGGGCGAGATGAAAGTCAGCGAAGACCTTGAGCTTTTCGTTCGTCTCTCTGATGGTACTCTCATGCTGCCGGAGCCTCTGGATGCCGCGTCGAAATGTGCCTCGGCTCTGCACACCCTTTCTTCTTCTTGGGGTGGAAGCATCTCCAAACGAGACGTAGTTAAAATGAGTTATTGAGTCGGCAGTGCTGAGCAGTCTCTTCAAAACATGTTGAACCCCACCGGCTGTTCTACCACCACCTACAGAATCAAACTGTTACCCCATCTTTTTAAGAACGACCTACAGAAAAGTACAATAGCGGTAGTTTTTATTTATAATGCTAGAGGATCTACCGCTCCTAAACCGTATATACTTTTCACACCAACGATATATGTTGGGTAGAAGAAGATTAAAGCAGTTGTTTCTTTTCTATCTGGTAAGCAAAGAAAGACTCGACCAGATTGGAATCTATTACATAAAATTAACAAGCATTAGATATGACTACCAATCTGTTCTGGCCTTCAAACGCACAATAGCACAGTAACGGCATTAATTTACCACTGTGGTGAAACGCAGCAGAAACGGCCACAGTTCTTCTTGTCATTTGTAAGCCATCTTTTTTAGCCCGAACACATTACGAGCAAAATCCACAAAGGAAACAGTAAACTGAAGGTAGTTTTTAACCCTCTGAGGTCTAAGTCATGATTGGTGGTAACCCTAACAATATCCTAACCCTATATTTTAGAGAAAGGCCATGGACTTCCTGGGGGAAAAGACTTTTTTACAAGGACTGCTTTCTTTGTTCTCTGATTGCCGAGGCTCGGGAGAACAATTTCATAAAAGGAAAAATTACATATTCTGATTGCCTGGGGACGGAGTTAGAGTTGGGGTCGTCACCAGTGACAGCAAGGACCTCGGAGGAGATCTGAGGGATCTGAACTCACCTTCAGGTCAGCTTAAAATGTCTCTAAATTACTGCTTGAGGATAAGACTTTGAGACACGAGTGCCCAAAGATGTCACGCTGTCTATTTTGAGCGTTTAATTTAAAATCCACAGTGGTGGTGTACAGATGCTAAATTACAGGAAAAAAAAAGAGTTATTGTCCCAAAACATTTGGCCCCAACTGTCGCAGGATAGTTTCCGATTTTGGCCTAAACTCTAAAAGCATCCACAGCAGCTTTTAGTACAACACAGTAGGTGTGCTATTCATAACCAAGCATTGTTGGAGTAACCACTGTTTAATGCACCCCTATATCCATTTACACCTACGATTTTAGTTTATGCACGGCAATTAAGAAGACACCACTCTCCAAACTCTTTGTATACCAACACTAGATCAGCATGTGTCCAAAGCCTGACAGGCCTGCAGCGCCCATAATTACGGTCGCTAAGCTATGATGCTGTTTTGTGCGGTTTAGAGCGCAGTCAATTAACTGGTATCACCTGCATGCTTACAATGCCAGACGCCCTCCTTTAAAGTCTCACAAACAATTAAAACGTATCTTTGCTGGCGATACATGGCGGGGACAGCCTACTAAATCAAAGCCACAGTCTATTAAAAGTGCAATCAGGCACAGTGTGGAGGGACTGCAGGCCTAGTTTGACCCCATCAAGTCTTAATGAGGTCCGCCGAGTCGTTAACCCGCACATTTAAATAACATGCATCAATATTAATAGGTTATTAATGACTCAAAGCAATTATGTATACGGTGGACTGGACGGAGTGCTGAGCAGAAGCAGTAAGAGCGGGAGGGAAAGACGGCGATACTTTTCTGCGTGTGGGGACTTGTGAACGTGTGCGGTCATGATGCTGTGTGCGGTTATCACTGGTGTATGTATTGTAAATTCTCAAATAAAAGCCGGTGTTCAAATATTGGATGAGGTTCAAATTCACTGAGTCAGCAGGGAAGACCAAATAAAAACCAGGCCCTCACAAAGACTGCATTATCCTGCGTGCACGCTGGGTCGCAGGGCAGCGTTGGTTCTTTAGGCCTGCCTTCTGCTTCCCTCACTAGGTTGCTCCTGGTTCCTCCTGCCTCATTGCCCTTTCCTGCTTGGGGGTTTCGTCCATCCCAGGTCCACCCAAGCCTTGTTTAGCCCACCTTGAAACCTTGTGCTTTTCAGGGACCCAACATGCTTTCATTTCCTTCAGTTTGAATTCAGTTAATCAATTTTGTGAACCTCTTCCCCATACCCTTGACAGCTCCGTCAGACTGTTACAGGTTTCACTTGCTTATGCTTTCCAACCCTATTCAGCCTGACCGTTTCAGGCATGTTCATGTCTTTATGTACAGCGGATACGGAACGTGAACACACCCCAGCTAAAATACCAGGTTTTTCTGATGCATAAAAAAGGGGACTCGATACATAAATTGAAAACTTTTTTCACCTTTCATGTGACCTATAACCTGTACAATTCAGCTGAAAAAGAAACACATCTGTTAGAGGGAAAATTATGAAAGATGAAAAATATATGATGAGTTGGTTGCATAACTGTGCATACTCTAAAACTAATACTTTGCTGAAGCACCTTTTGCTTTAATTTCAGCATTCTGTCTTTTTGGGTTGGAGTGCGTCAGCATGGCACATTATGACTGGGCAATATTTGTCCACTCTGTGCACAAGAGAGGACATCTCTTGTGCACAGCCCCCTTCAGGTCAACCCCACAGATTTTCAGTGAGGTTCAGGTCTGGACTCTGGCTGGGCCATTCCAAAACGTTAATTTTCTTCTGGTGAAGCCTTTCTGTTTAGATGTATGCTTGGTATCATTGCTGTGCTTAAGGGTGAAATTTTTCTTTATCTTCAGCTTTCTGCTAGAAATCTAAAGATTTCAGGCCAAAATTGACTGGTATGTGAAACTGTTCCCTCCACGTTGACTAAAACTGCAGTTTCAGCTGAAAAAAAATGACCCCAAAGCATGATGCTTCCGCCACTATGGGTATGGTGTCCTGGTGATGTGCAGTATTCAACCTTGGTTTCATCAGACCATAGCACATTTTCTCACATGCTTTTTGGGAGACATGATGCATTTTTTGGATGTTTATCTTTGTAAGAAAAGACTATCTTGTGACCCTACCCCATAGTCCAGGCACATGGAGAATGATGGATGGATCAATAGATGGATAAGTTAACTATGGTTACACGTGCTGCTCTTAATACCAGCCAGTTTTTTCTCTTTACAAGAGGTGCTTCCTTTTTATTGGCTAAAGCTGGAAGCAGAGACAGTGGCTTCAATCAGCAGCTGCCACGTTTAAGGATGAGCGTATCATTTCAAATGCCGGCCTAACTGAAGGGAACCGTGGATGTACAGTTGCTATTATTATATCATAAGCAATGATAACCACACAGGTTTTTTCATTATATGTCAGTGGGGATAGTGGTTACTTGACAAACTCAGTTGCCCTCTATTTCCATTGCAGTTTATATAAAACACTGAACAGTTTGGCCAATGGTGACATCATAGCATCACACAGTTTTTTGCAGGCTTCACAGCTGTGCATCCATGACGCCAAATTCCTGTTTCACCAAATGCCAAAGATGCTCTGCTGGATTGAGATCTGGTGCCTGTGGAGGCCATCTGAGTCCAGTGAAGTCACTGGCATGTTCAAGAAACCAGATGACATAGCTCGGTGGAAGCAGACATCAGAAGATGGGAACCCTGCGGTCATGAAGGGACGGACGTAGTCGGCAACATTACTCAGGCAGGCTGTGGTGTATATAGTAAGTGATGCTCAATAGGTACTAAGAGGCTCAAAGCGTGTCAAAAGATGCTCTTCTGCATAAATGACTGTTTATTTCAATTACTGCTGCATTCCCATCAGTTTGATGCAGTCTGAATGTTCTCCTCTGACCTTTGGCATCAACAGACTATTGTCTGTCAGCCCTAAAGATGGCAGCACAGGAGGATCCCAGTCGATCAGCTGTTTCTGAAAAGTCACTTAAATCACATTTCTTCATCTTGACCGAGTCTACAGTGTCTACATAAATGCGTTGGGCAGCTATCATGTGATTGGCTGATAAGATATTTGTCTTAATGAGCATTTGAACAGGTCTATCTAACAGTGGATGGTGAATTTTTAGTGTTATGCTACAATAAATAAAAAAAAGAATGCTCTGAAGATGATTCATTGCCCTAATACTGACAGCAAAATCTGGGATTTGTACTTTAAACTTGTGGGTTTAGATAAAAAGACCGTTGTGGTTTGTTTCAATTAAAAAAAATTATTCATTCATGCCATCACTGTATAATATCATAATGCTATTTTCTAATTAAACAAAGACCCATATTTAATCAGTAATGTAAGACAAACCTCCCAACCTTGTGCTCTGAGAAAAAGGGATGCATGAGAGGATGCTGAAGTCCAAGTGACCTTGTTTCCTGTTAAATGTTAGTTTTTACTAATCAAAAATTGTAATTTTACGGAGTAAATAAAAGCCTTTGACGATATTTTACAGAACACCCACGTAATGAACCTTTTATAAAGTATCTGAACTGCCATTTAACCCTGTAATACCACATTTGGTGCAGCAGAAATAATGCAGAACAATAATACACCTTTCAGTCACAGTTGTTCAAGGCAGCCACGTCACTGAACGTGCCACGCTCTGCAACCTTCAAGCTTTTTTGAAAGGAAAGCCGAAGGCTTTACAGAACCAAAAATTATGTTCATGGTCCATGAAACCTGAGCCACATTCCTTCTGTGATGGGTGAATGTCAACTTGAGGGTAGTAATCAGGCTCTCCCACTGCGAAATGTCTTCAAATAAAGGAATTATTGGAAGTAAACTGAGTTGCCCAGACTTAGAGCCATGCTTTTCTGGCATTACTTCATTACATTTTGCCAGGTCTGCTTGAAAGTTGCGTTATTTTTGGAATTGTATAACGTGTCGCCCATTGAGCGCAGTGTTTTAGTAGTTTCTTTACAGCCGCGGTGCTCTGTAGCTCAGACGAATAACCTAAATTGGTGATAGATTGTGTTTTGCTCTTCATGGAATGAAAAAAAAAAAATACAGAACACTGAGCAAAAAGGTAAACACAGAGGAAATGTTGAGCCCTCATTAAGTGAAATGTTGTTGAGCCGAAACAGTCGGAGATCAGAGAGCGTCTATAAAAGGTTTGTCTCTTACATCGGGGCTGTTTCACAGTAAGGTTTGGATCTCTCGGCAGTTGATGCAAATGAGACAAAGCTACTGTTTCAAATGTTGCTGTTTGTTGGCTGGGCACCACTAGACAGACTGGCTGTGCTGTGAGGGATCTTCACTTTGTGCACCTGGTGGGGAAAGGCAGTCAGCTCATTCGTATGCAGGTCCTTCTCAGAAACGTCTACGCTACCAGCGGCGAAAACAGCCCATCTCGCGGTCGTGTATTTGCTCAGGTTTCCGTACACGCACGTTTTTGTCTTCACACCGCAGAGGTGAGTGACAGAGTTCAGATTAGCCTTACCCCACAAGGATCACGGCGGGGTGAAGCACTTCAAAAAAAAAGAAAAAATCCCAAAAGCTGGACCTAAGCAAAGGCTTAATCCTTTTATGTGAGCCGTCTTTTCATGTTGTGAGGGACAGAAGCATGTGTGAACGCCGACTGTAAGCAAATGTTTATTCACAGGCTGAGAATCTGCAGCATCAAAGCTTAAAGATTTGAAAGTGCAAGAGAATAAATCTGAGACTTTATTTATCTCGCAGCACACCTTCGAGCTGAAGTGACAAAGGGCTTCATAAACCAAACTAACAACGGCAATATAATGTAAGACAGACAATAAAAACCGGACGCGCGCATAAAAGCAATACCAACAAGTCCAACGGCAGGAGCAGCAGAGGGATGACGTACAAGGAGGAGACGCCGCTTAATCAACTGTGTTTGTGATTCCTCTCTGAGAGAAAAGCTGCGTCACGGCATAAAACGGCAACAAATGCCCCCAGACTGAGATAAAGATCCAAACAGATACCGCGGCTTTGTGAGGGGGGTCAAACACTCATCTCCCACGATGGGGGAAGGCCCTGTAATCATGATGTGTAAGGCTGCAAAGGAGCAACAGTGCGCTAAAAATAATTATCTTGAGCAATAATTAACAGAGCCGTGAATTATATGGCCAATCATTCAATTATATACAGCAGATAAGATGAAAAGAAAACCAAGCCACAGCAAGAATAAATACCGCATTTGCAACATAATGTAGATAGATAGATAGATAGATAGCTAGATAGATAGATAACTGATTTTTTTCTATGCGTGTATAAAAAGGGCTTTTTCCTGTTTATCCTCTAAGATGTTATTTAGTAGTGCCTGGCTTTTCCTCCAGTCCTCCAGGTTACACGTCCGTGCTAACCCTCTGAGATCGAAAGCATCGCTCTCTGGGGTTATTCTTGCTAGGGAAACCAAGCTCCTCTCACTGCCTATTCAAAATCCACGTTTCATTTACGTGAAGTTTCAGGAAAGGAAAAATCCAGAAATCTGACCGAAATGTGACTCTGTAAGTGCTTGTAAATGCACCGCTTGTCTCAGAAAATGCAAATGAAGCAGCATCCGCGCCTTTAATAGGAAAAGCGTAACTGCCTAGCCTTGCTCTAAAGCAGAAGTTTTTGCACTGTGAGACACCCCTCCCTGGGGGACGGGGAGACAAAGATAGAGACAGGAAAAGCTATGCGCTGCAAACAAGAGGAATTATTGGTCTAATGTGGCCATGTTTCTTCCTAATGTTTTACTCTGTCAGTTCTAAAAATACTGACATGATACACACACTTTTGACTCACACTCACACTAGAATAAATGTCCATAAATCTAAAGACAAAAGAATAACATCACTGGCAAGACTTTACTTTGAAGTTCCACATTCAGGGGGTAGCACACTTCTTGCTGGAGGAGTCTATGTCAGGTTGTTGGAGAGGAGGGGTTACTCCTCAGTTGATGATTGATTCGAGAGGAACTACGAGGTTTTCATCCTGGTCATGGAACACCGGACCGACGCTTTACGCCTTCAAAGATACTTGATGCATGTGGGAGTTTGTCAGACCAGTCTATGTGTGTTCTGGGCATGAGAAGCCATTTGGTTGTACCCCTTGGGTTATTCTGTGGGGGTGCTTTGGGAGAAAAGGGTACCGGGCCCTTTATTAGGGCTTTTTGAACTCTTTACAACCATAGGAAGAGCTTGGTTTGCATTGTAATAAGTCAATGCTTGTTTCATCCGTTGGATTCGACCAAGGCTGCCCTTTGTCACTGATTCTCTGCAAGACATTTACTGATCATATAACATTCACATTCACAGCACGGACAGAATTTCTTTCTATCGCCAAGGGGCAGTGGATCCAAGGATTTAGTTATCTGGCAATGATCTCTGACTCATATTGGGATGGTTTGCAACAAGACTGGTGGGATAAAAAAAAAATACAGCCTCTAAGTCTGAGACCACAGCCCTCTATCATTACAGAGTGGACAGGAGCAAGTATGAGCTGCTGAGGAGAGGAGTTTGAGTCTGTGAGGTCTAAGTCATCACTGGTGATGGCCCCAACACTAACCGCTTTATTCATTTTTAATTATTCTCCAAAGTTTTGGCAATCAAGGAAGCAGGAACCTAATCATTCTAACTGAGACGCATCAAAAAGCATTTACATTTTCCAAACAATGTCCCCTCTGCTTTTAAGGATTTTCTTCAGTCTTCGCCACACTCGATTCCTTCCAGGGTCCAGAGATCCACAGAATGTTTTCAAGAGTCTGCGGGGTGTGTAGGTGTGAGAGTGAGTCAGGCAGGCAAGGTTCATGGGTCCAGACAGTCGCACAGGAGGTTCACTAGAGAGCACAGGGAAATCAGATTTAGTCAAAGGAACAATGAGCATCAAAAAACAAAGCATGAGGCGCTGGCCTGGCTCGCTACACTGTGAAGGTAGCTATTATTCTGGCAAGCTGTAGAGGCGAGGACCATAGGTCATATACTGCAGGTGATTGATAACCAGAGACAGGTGCGCCCCCAGAACTCCTCCTCTGCCACGCCTCCTCATCCTGGAATAGGGCAGAGTACGTCCCATGCACACTCCCACTCGACGGAGCAAAATAGAGAGGGAGAGAGACAGATAGGAAAGGGGTCGAAACACAAAGACCAAGGAATCATGACATAATGATCACAAACTGCTGAATGTGACCGAAAGAATAAAAATCACAGTGGAAATGAGCTTCCTCTGTAAGGTGTCTCGGGGTCATGCTTAGAGATCGGGTGAGAACTTCAGACATTTGTAAAGAGGTCAGATTAGAGCCTCCTCGAAAGGAGCCAACCGAGATGGTTCCAGCATATGACTGGGATGCCTCCTTGGGGGTTTCAGACAGAAAACGGGGGGGGCAAACCCAGAGATCATGTGCCTTGACTGGCTCGGGAACGCTTCGATGTCTCCCTGGAAGAGCTGGGGGCGGCGGTCGGGGAGGGGGACGTCTGGCCTTCTCTGCTCGGGCTGCTGCGCCTGCCCACCGGACCCGGATGAGCGGTAGAAAATGAAATGATGGATGGCATTTTTGTACGATTCCATAATGCTCCTACATGCCCGGTTTATTCAGGGTTTATTGTTCCGTGTTTTCCTTGGGCCAGTGTAGCACTGCCAATGACTATTTAATTGATCGAATGAATAAAATCAGTGGCGCGCTCTTGGCAGGCCCAATAAGTAATGAAAACGAAGCTAATGCAGACGTATTATTAGACTATGGAGGGGCAATCTGAGTTCAAACGTTTGCATTCTAGGCGTGTTAAGTGCAGAAAACCACAGCGACAAAAATGGGATAAATCTCAAAGAGATGCCACGCTTCAGCAGGGGAAATGCATTTAATGTAATGAGCACTAGACGGTCTATAGCAGCCTGGTGCTGGGAACAAGAGGACCGAGTCTTTGAAAATGCCATCAGTGTGTGACTCCATATGGTGTTTTGGCTCTGCCGCGTGCAGATGTTAATTGTCACAGCGAGACGCAGTTACAGCAATCGAGGCCCTCGCCTTGCCGCGGCTTTATACGGGACACGTGGAAGCCAGTCAGCTTGTTTTTCGCCTCAAAAGCAACTCAGCACGGCGAAAAAGGGGCCTCGCAGATTCGGCGTCGGTTTTCAGAATGCATATTTCCTACTGGAACGGAGAGCGGAGAAGAGACCAGCCGGTCATTGTTTCCCCCTGCTCTCGCCATCTTGATTGAGTCCACATAGTGCATAGAAACAAATGACTCTGACTCACTGGCTGCATACAGAGCAACTGCAGGAAAATGTTTCCAGAATCCCCTCGTTTATCTCAGCCCACAGAGCCCGCCGCCACCGCCGCCACCGCCGCCGCCACCACCTCCTGGACATGAATTGAGAGGTTGCTTTAAAGTGAAAATCACCACACAAGATGACAAAGGTTTAAAAAAAGAAAGAAAGAAAGAACGGCACAGATTTTTAAGGGCCGCTCATAGGCATACATTATACCTCCACTGTCACACAGCATTAATATGAACATATAGCCCGAGGAGCCATACTGTGCGAGTGATTCGTCTATATGGGGGCGCTGAGGCAATTGCCAGATAAGTGACAGTGATCAATATGTATGTTATCAAGTCAGGGATCCACTGTATGAATGGCATTGTTATCTGCCAGGGAAGAACAATATTCTCACCGTGGTTATTCTGGGAACAATGACTTGCTCTTTATTGGAGGCTCATGAAAATCTAAGCTGTCAAACTGTCAAAAGGGAGCCAGCTTTCACTAATGTATTTCAAAACCGGCTAACTGCAGCACACTGCTGCAAGAGAGAGAGAGAGAGAGAGAGAGATGGAGAAAAAGAGAGCAGCTGAGAAAATTAAACCACTGCCAGGATATCGACTGGCACTTAGCAAGAGAAGAAAGAGAGCAAATGAAAAAAATGTTATTGCTGCATTGTAAATTAGAGGGACACAAACAAATGCATTTTCAATATGAGAGAGGTAAATACAGCGGGCAGAGCGCGGGACCCTGACGGACCCGGGGGCCAACCGAAGCAATCACAATTATGGCTGTTTATAATCAGCATAATGCATCTGAGTGCCGCCACACACATCCAGCAGGGGGTTAGCGACATCTACAGGTTGCCAGTTTGATTGATAAGGCTGGACTCACGGTAACTGTGGCAACAGTTGCATTTCGCACGCGGCGACCAGGTTGGTCTTTGTCCTTTAATAGCGAGCTAATGAGCAGCCTGAGCACCGGCGTC
>VUQH01006558.1:14498-26363 GCA_015106775.1 Etroplus canarensis | reverse complement strand
CCTACAAAAACAGCCCCTTAGGGTGAATTGTCCTCACCTTTAAAACCTATTCCTAGCTAATTTACCAAGTGCGAGGTTCATACAGGGGAGCTGCTATAACTAACGTGCTTGATCTCCCACCTAACTGATACGGCTACCAGGTAGGGCGGGAGGTTGGGGAAGCAGCCCCAAGACGCTGCAAAACAAGTACAAGTCATTACCCCTCTACCTGCTTGAGATGTTTGTTATGATGTGTTGTGTTAGGTTTTTGCTAAACACGATGCTTTGAATTATGGCCAATCATCTTCACTTTGGTCCCATCTGTCCAAAGTATACTGTTCCAAAAGTCTTGTGGTTTGTTCAGACACAACTTTGTAAATCTATGTTCATAGATTGCTGTGTTTGTAATCATGTTCATTTTTTTAGAAAGAAGAGGCTTTCTTCTGGCAACTCTTCCAAACAAACAATACTAGTTTAATGTTTTCATAATTATACTGTCATGAAATTAAACATTTAATCTATTAACTGAGGCCTGTAGAGGCTGAGATGTAGCTTCTGGGTTTTTTCAGAGTCTCTGAGCAATTCACGGTCTGACCTTGGGGTCTACTCCTGGGTAGATTATGGCATTATGTGAATGCGCACTTGAATGCTCCAGACAGACAAATTGCCAAAACTCCTGCAAGGTGGTCACACTTGCTGATGATCAATTAATTTTGGTCACTTGACTACCAGCACCTGGCTGCTACTTCCTGTCTTGATTTCCGTGGAAGCAGCAGCAACACTACATTCCCACTGCAGGCAAAAGCAGCCCAAATCTGATTTTTTTTTTTTTTTTTTGCCCATATGTGACCCATATCTGATTTTTTTATGACAGTCTTAACAGCACAGATCTGATTTTTTTAAATCGGATTCAGGCCACTTCAATATGTAGGCCTAAATCAGATATTTTTGGAAGCATCGCAGTCATGCTGATTTCATCTGACTTTTAGGTCATTGACGTGGGTAGGATGTCATAGGCGAGATCAAATGTCAACAATGCACAAAACAAGAATGGCAAACAGCGTTGATGGAGCTAGTCACTGGAAAGAAAGTGAAGTTTTACGCACATGCTGGCATGTGTACCATCCATACTTACTTCCATAAACACATCGTGCTGTGTGTGATGTCACGCTTTCTTCTGTTCATACTCGTCACTTCAGGGCCGGAGACTGTTCACAGTGGGGTCTGATGGCGGTCACATTTAAATTATAATGTGAACGACCAAATGAAAAAATCGAATCTCAGCAAAAAATCGGAATTACCTGTATTGGGAACGTAGTGTTAGTTTTCCACAAGACTACATAAATTCCTGTGAAAACTTTTCTTTTCCCATGACTGCAGCTTATCTTATTGAGAATCCCTCCTCTTACAGTCACAGTATTGACATAGTACAAAAGTACAGAGATTACCATGTATTTTCAATCCTAATGGGTCAGTAATTTTTCTGTTTGGGAGACTGAGGAAATTCTTCATTCCCAATGTAAAGGTGCCAACTAATTTCCCAGTTTTAGCTAACTGATATTCAAGGATTATTGTAGTCAGAATTCTGGGGCAGTAGTGGCAAAACAATATTGTGAAAAAGCTGCATTATATAAATGTTTTTCAAAACATATTTCCAAGTCAAGCTAAATGAATCATTGACAGCCTTACCTGCTATACTATTAAGGGACCCTATAAACATTTTGACATTGAATAACTGTCACCTGGCAGTTTTGTTGAAATCTAGTCATGGTTGAAAAACTAGCTGAAAATTAAAGTTGAAGCAATGCTGCGGGTGTTCTCTTTATGTTGGATGTAGGTAGCTGTTGAAGGTTGCCTCAACGTCGTTGTTAGACTTTCAAGCAATCTAAGACCCAGTGCACCAGCATAGGGTCTGACAGTTTGTCCAAGAATTTCATCCCGATACCTAATGACAGTTGGGGTGCCATTGCTTAGCCTGTAGAGGTCTGTGCGTTCTTCATCGATATGAGTCCCCAGACCATCCATGGCTTCTCCAGATCCTTTCATGTCTGTTACATGTAGGGTGTACCTGCCCTCATCTGTGAAAAGCACACGGTGCCGGTGGCGGACCCGCCAGTTCTAGTATTCTACGGCAAATGTCAGTTGAGCTCCACAGTAATGGGCAGTGAGCACGGGGCCGACTAGAAGACATGTGACCCTCAGGCCACCCTCATGAAGTCTATTTCTGATTATTTGGTTAGAGACATTCACACCAGTGGCCTTCTGGAGATCATTTTTAGGATTCTGGCAGTGCTCATCCTGTCCCTCTTTGCACAAAGAAGCAGATACTGGTCCTGCTGATAGGTTAGGGACCTTCTACAGCCCTGTCCAGCTCTCCTAGACTAACTGCCTATCTCCTGGAATCTCCTCCATGCTCTTGAGACTGAGCTGGGAGACGCAGCAAACCTTCTGAAAATGGAACTCCTGAGTTAAACTATCTGTGCAACCTCTGTAGGGTCTAGGTATCACCTCATGTTACCAGCAGTGACAATGACCCTAGCCAAATGCGAAACTAGTGAAAAAACAGTCAGAAAAGATGATGAGGGAAAAAAACGTCAGTGGTCTCCACCTGTAAAACCATTCCTGTTTTGGGGGTTGTCTCATTGTTTCCCCTATAGTGCGCCTGTTGTTGATTTTATTAACACCAAAGCAGCTGAAAGATATTACTGTAACAACCCCCTCTGCTACTTAACTGACCAGATCAATATCCCAGAAGTTTAACTGAATTGATGCTATACTCTGATTAAAATGTGTTACTTCAATGTTTTTGGAGCAGTGTACATTAGGAGTAGTCTGTGTACAAGGAGAAAACATGTGGATGTCTGTTCACAACCATGCACTAAACAGATGTAATTTTTAAAAAAATAATTAAAATGCATGAACTCCTTCATTGCAATAATGTATTCTACATTTCTTACTTTGTAAGAGGCACTGTGACCCGACCTCTATTCTACATGGAAACAACATTAACTTTTTCTGTGTCCCGTTTTTGTTGCTGCACCACAACCAGTTTTGACCAGAGAGATGACGTCAAAGTTTGTAGTATGCATGCTGGGAAGGACTGCACAATTTGGCCATGGTGTTTGCATGACAGGAATAGAAGTATGTTCACATCCAGCGCCATACTGTATGCTTTCCTAGCTGCTGTGAACAAACTGAGTGGCTAGTTCTTGGTGCAGCTGCATTTTGGCTGAACAATCCTGATAAAAATAGCTGGCAAGCATAGAGGAGAGCCCTGCTTTGCCTTTCAGCTTTTTCTTTTAGTGAAAAAGTCACATGAAAACTGTGAGTTGGTACAGCCATTGCAATCTTAGCTTAAAGGAGCCAGAGGTGCCCATACTTGGACAAGAGTGCTAAGTTAACAGCAAATGTCGCCTAGCTTGGATAGCAGAAAACATAGTCTGCTATCTGAGTCAAACCTTAAAACACAGGAAAGAGAACACAACTTCCTCAGCTATTAGGTCAAACAGTGTCAGAGATTCAACATCTTACTCATTTCCTCGTAGTGAAACAAGCTAACAAGAGTGTCAGGGACAACATCAGTAAAGCACTGCCTGTACATGCCCATAATGTGCTGGCAAGAGGTCGACCAAAAAAATGTAAAAAATTAACATCAGATGTGGATTTGCAAATATTAATGTCTTTTAATATGTCTTTTAATAAATACATGTGGGCTTTTTATATACAACTTACTTCACATGTCACAGCTGAAAAGTACATTTTCAGTAATAATTGCTAACTAAATTGTATTTAGCTGCATAACATTTAGAGTTGTATTAATGTATATTCTGATGAATGTAAGTCATTCATTTTATTTTCAAATTTTGTCTTGATTGAGAAATATTTGTCACAACATTTTTTGTGGAAACAAAAAACTTATATGAGAATAAAATTTACATGTAAGTAGGTACATTCGGCTATGCCCTTGTACTTCCCCGAAGGGTCACAACAGCGGGTGAATTTGCACAGGCGATGTGAGCAGATTTTACACTGGATGGCCTTCCTGATACAACCCTCCCATTGTGGAAAGGGTTTATGCCTCCACCTGGGGTCAAACGAGGGATCTTTCACATGCAAGGCAAATGTGTAAACCACAAGAACACAATTTCTTATGTCTTATTTTACACTCTATTCTGATTAGCAGGCTTGGTTTTAGAAAAGGAAGTGGTCATTTATGATCATTGTGAAATGAAATGGTGTTACCTCTTCAAATAAACCCTAAGAACTTTCAGCAACAACAACACATTGATCCCAGTGTGCAGAGCTAATTACAGTGCACAGAGCACCAATTAGCTTATACTTATATAATTGCTTCTTGAATGCTGGAAGCTGAGTGGCCTCTTGAGTATGACTCCTCCTTTGTTTGAGCCAAATATAGATCTCTTCATTACCCACCATAATAAAACCCGCCTTTGCTTATTAGTCACATTTGAAATTTAAGAAAGTTAAGATCTGACTTAGGAGTGTAATGCATCCAGCCTTTGCATCTGGCATTTGCAAGATTATGCTAATTTAACCAAAGGATTAGTGCAATTAACTGAAAACCAATTTAGAAGGAACTATATAGTTCTCCTTTCGACTTAAAGCTAATGTGACCAGTATGCACATATTTCTGGGGAACTGCACAGTCCACCCTCAGGATTTCTTCAAAGTAAGGATCTGTGCTGAGAAATAATATACATAGATTGCATTAAGTTTGAAAGGACCTACTGCACAGGTGTATGAAATCAAGCACCTTGCTTTGCAGTCCACTGTTACAAACATTTGTGAGAGAATGGGTCATTGTAAAGTGCTCAAAGAATTCAAGCGTGGTACTGTAAGAGGATGCCACCTTTGCAAGAAGTCAGTTGGTGAAAGTCCTCACCTCCTAGATATTCTGCGATCAACTGTAAGTAGCACTATTGCAAAGTGGAAGTATTTCGGAACCACAGAAGCTCTGCCACAAAGTGGCAGTTCATGTAAAGTTACAGAATGGGGTCATTAGGTGCTGAGGCACATAGTGTGTAAAAGTCACCAGCGCTCTGCTGACTCAGTAACTGCAGAGTTCCAAACCTCCTCTGGCATCAAAATCAGCACAAAAACTGCACGGGGGGGGGGAAACTCCATGGCATGTTTCCATGGCTGAGGAGCTGCATGCAAGCCTTACGTCACCAAGCACAATGCCAAATGTTGGATGGAGTGGTGAAAAGCATTTTGACACTGGACTCTGGAGCAGTGGAAATGTGTTCTGGAGAGTCACAAATCACACTTCACTGTGTGGCAGTTTGATGGATTAGCCTGGCAAATGCCAGGAAGACATTACCTGCATGATCGCCTTGTCCTAGTCATAAAGTTTGGTAGAGGAGGGATAATGCTATGGGGTTGTTTGTCTGGGGTTGGCCTGGACCCCTTAGTTCCAGTGAACAGAAATCTTAACGCAAAAGTTCACCAAGACATTTTGGACAATTCTGTGCTTCCAGCTTTGTGGTTTAAAGAAGTCTATACAGCATGACTATACGTCCTAGTGTGCAAAGCAAGATCAACTTTATACATTATCAAGTTATTCAACTTTGGTGTTAGCAGTGGATAGAATATTTGTATTATTACTTTATCTTCCCCGCATAGCTATCCATACTACCAAAATGGTAGTTGCATTTAATAATTTAAGCTCAGGGAATAAGCAGAGCCTGCATACTGGAGCTCTGTCAGTTTAATCTTGTTCACAGTGACTGCACATACAAATTCTACATAATGCACATTCAACCAATCAACTTGGGCTCACCTCACCAATATAAGGCCTATTAATAAGTAGAAGATTTGGGTAGGCGCTGTGCATCACAGGGGTGTTAACACATTAAGGAAAACACCTGATACAACCTCAGCAGTAATTAAAGCCTTCAAAGGAGCTGGATCTACGCCCACTTACTTCGTTAAGAGAGCTGAGCAGTACCTCTGTGTTTGGAATGGTGAAAAAGCTCTGCAAAGGAGGCATAAAGAGATCATGGAGTACTGCTAACAAACACTACAATCTGTATAACACTCAGTGAAATATTGGTTCAGACTCATGTCTGGATATAAGAATCTGCTACCCAATCTTTCTTGCAAGCTAGGACTCTTAAGTTTAATATCACACTTACAAAAGAACACTCTGACTACATCTGATGACAAGGGTGAATTATCCCAATGATTTATGATTTTCCCACTGATTGCTCAACAGAGATTCTGAATGATTCATAATGGTCTGGATCATTGCAGCAAATATAATTGGCTTGTCTTGCTATATTTATCTCTTCCGCTCTTAGCCCACTTACTAGATCGCTCTTTTTTTCTTTTTTTCCCTCTGTTTCTTCTATAGGAAACTGAGGTGCATGGACAAGTAATCTCCCTATCCTTGTAGCATGACTACGAGGGTAGGGAGTCTTGGGGAAATGTCAGGTTGCTCATGTTGAATAAAAATGTTTGTGTGTACTAAAAATCAGCAAAATTTAGGATTAAAAAATGTACTGAAGCCACTTTTGGCCTTCACACAGGACACACTGGCAGCAGTTAATAGTTCAATTTTGACCATATTTATTAGTCCAGCACTAATGTAGCGTCAGCCTCCAATGCCTGCATTATCAGAAACATCTGAATCTACTATGTGGTTGTGAAGAGCGCATCTCGCTGCCTCTCACATCCAGAAACTCTCATTTACTTGTGTTTTTTTTTACTCCCACACTCCTATCCTACTACACTTTTAGTCAAAAGGTGGATGCAACAAGTTCATGGCTAGGCCTACCAATTTTTCTTTTGTCCTCCACTTGTCAAGTTCCTAAATTTTGTAAGGACGCACTGCACACCATGCTGAGATACACCAAGATTTTGGCTAATAGCTCTTTAGGAATCAGCTTGTTGATACAAAAACATTATTTTATTCCTGTCAGGCTGTTTTGTCTTTGGTATTTTTCAGAGTCATTGAGCCATGGTATCCACACCATACATTATACATAGCAGGCCTCACTACTGTTGTATAAACCTTCTCTTTCACTCTTGCTACTATCTTTCTGTCACAAAGTCCCTTGACACTCGTCTCCACCCACTCCACCCTGCCTGCACTTTCTTCTTCACCTCTCTTGTGCTCTGTCCGTTGCTTTTGATGGTTGATCCCAGGTATTTAAACTCATCCACCTTCACTACTTCTACTCCTTGCGTCTCCATCATTCCACTTGCCTTCTTGTCATTCTCACACGCACTCTGTCTTGCTTCTACTGGCTTTCATTCATCTTCTCTCCAGTGCATACCTCCACCTCTCCAGGCTCTCTTCCACCTGTTGCCTACTCTCACTACAAATCACAATGCCATTGGCAAACATCATAGTCCACAGAGATTCCTGCCTGACTTTATCTGTCCATCACCATTGCAAACGAGAAGGGGCTCAGAGCTGATCCCTGATGTAATCCCACCCCCACCTTGAACCCATCTGTCACTCCTACTGCACACCTCACCACTGTCTCACTGTCCTCATACATGTCCTGCACCACCTTCACATACTTCTCCGCCACTCCTGACTTTCTCATACAATTCCACAGTTCCTCACTTGGCACCCTATCATATGCTTTTTTCTAGATCCAAAGACACAGTGCAACTCCTTCTAGAGGTCAGCACTCTCAAAGCAAACATTGCATCTGTTGTACTTTTTCTCAGCATGAAGCCATACTGCTCTTCGCTGATCATGAGCTCTCTTCTTAACCTAAAAAAATTACACGTGGCTTGATACTTTTGCACAGAACTGTATTTACTGAAAAAGTAACTAGAAAGCGGCTTAAACAGCTGAGTAGATTTAAACATGTTTTCTTTCATGGGCTCCTGAAGTAGCTATACATAATATCACCAGTTGATAACATCTAAAAGCCTAAGGTATTCAAGGCTAATTATTTCAGTCAAGACCAAAGCATTTTTTTAGGCATGGTTTTGATATTTTTAGATGTATTTAACCTCCTTTTATCTTCGTAGGACAAGTAAAGTTACACATTGTTATTAACAGCTATTTGTTATGTTAACTGATACTGTTATTTGTGGAATATTCTTTTTGGTTGTAAACTTTGTTGTATTGCTATTTGACATAAAAGATAAATTAGACTAAATCTAATTTTATGCCACCCCCTGTTAGCACCCAGTAAGAAACTATAAATAGGCTACTGGATTCTACATTTTATGAACTCGTTGTCTTGCTAAATAATGAATTAAATAGCCAACTAACTAGTTAGCCCTTCATTGTAGTACAAGGATAATGCTGTTTCTTATGGAGTGTCTTATACGAGGAACAGAATCAAAAGCTTCACAGAAGTAATTTTAGGATAAGATGTCCAGCTCTGAGTCAGCGTGCCCTATCTGAAAGTATTTTTTTGAATTTGTGTTTGTGTGACTAAGGTGAGGGTCAGTTCATTCTCTGTGGCACCCTGAGGAGCCACAGAGAATGTGCAGTGACACAATTTTTTTTTTTGACCAAGCAACACAGATATGAAATTACTCTGGAAACGTATCATTAAAATGTCAGGCCAGATGGATCACGGTCAAACGCTCAATGAGCTCTGATTTGTGGTTTCAATTCACTACCATGGCTGAGCATTTTAATTTCCGGTCTCAATGGGAAAATGACTCCCTAGTTTTTCACATTTAAATGCAGAAATATTCTTTACTCCTGTCTGTGGTCTTCATCTACTGGAAATTTATTGTCAATAAATACAGTTATAGTGAGAGGCTGAAGGTTCTGCCTCTCTTTACAACCACCTTTAATCAACATCCACTGAGGTGATGAGGCTGTTAAATGAAATTCACAATGTGTGAAGAAGGTTGATATCTTTACTTTTGAACTTTGGATGGGCATAAAATGAAATTCTGACAGTATTTGAAGGCAGTGAAAATGCTTTCATACCCAAGAACATTAATGTCCTCTACGCTTTGGAGGTTGTTTATTTTCTCATCACACAAATATGGAACTGGGCTGTATGTTGTTGCGAAATGTGAAGGCTAAATGAAGATCCATAATGTCATTTAATTACTGCATTGTAGACCTTTATCAAATCAGAAAATACAACCTCTGAGAGGAATTGTGCCTGTTAATGTATTTTCATAGTTTAGTATCTCATAATGGAAAACAGTATATAAACATATGTTACACACACACACACACACACACACACACACACACACACACACACACACACACAGACAGACAGACAGACAGACAGACAGACAGATAGATAGATAGATAGATAGATAGATAAGGAGTGTGTTCAGAAGATGCAGTCCTAAGTACAATTAAACTGATTTGATTAAATGGTCATCAGTCAGTGTGACATCTTGTATAAAAGCAGAAGTTTGGGCAGTTTGCTACCCTGGAGCATTCAGGTGTGTGTTACCACCTTGCCACAATATTCTTAGGAGTGGACGTTCCAGCAAATTCGCTCCAGGGGCAGACCATGCAAAACTCACAGCAACTGCAAAAAAAAAACAGAAAAGCTACGACTTAAACTCTACAGGCCTCAGTTAAATGTTTAGCTTTCAGACAGTACAATTAGTAAAAGACTGAATTAGAATGGCTTGTTTGGAAGAGCTGCCAAGAGAACGCCTCTTCTCTCCAAAAAAACAACATGAAAAGCATGGTTTGCAAAGTTGAATCTGAGCAATCCACAAGACTTTTGGAAATGTGGTTTGTGAGGCCATCTATCAAACAGCTAAAGCTCGGCTGAAATTGTGTCATATATTAGGACAGTGATGCCAAAAAAAACTAGAAATTCTACAAGGAAACGGCTGGAAAAGTAAAGACTCAAGGTGTTGCTATGGCCCAGTCAAAGTTCAGATCTTGACCTCGTTCAAATGCTGTTGTGATCCCTTAGGAGAGATGGGCATAAAAAAGTGCCTACAAACCTCAGTGACCTGGAGGAACATTGTAGAGAGAAGTGGGCCAAAATTCCTCCACAATGATGTGAGAAACTGATGAAGTCGTACAGAAAACCATTACTTCAAATTACTGGTGCTTGTTCTACTGTACAAGGTAGTGTTTCATGAATTATAATGTGACTTTACATATATATGTGTGTGTGTGTGTGTGTGTGTGTGTGTGTTAGGGCTGTCAAACAGTTAAGAATTTTAATCTGATTAATCACAGGGCTGCTGTGGATTAATTTAGATTAATCATGATTAATACCCATCCATTATTAATTGCATTTCATTTTGTGGGGACAGAAAGACTCATGACAAAAGGCAATATACACACTTAACATGTGTTATATTTAAACTAAAGAACAGATATGGTGCCCAGATTGTTTAGTAAAAATAAACAGATAAACCATACAGTTTTTCAGAGGTAAACTTACAGAATGCCCCACCGATCCATGAGGGTATTTTGGCACAAGCCAGGCGTCACAGTCACCAAAGTACTTGTAACGGAATCCCTGATTAATGTATGCTTTGCTTTGATGTGCTACTTTAAGCTGGAAGTGCTTTGGTGAAATGAAAAATCCTTTCTGAATGGTGTGCAAATTACTTTATGTCGGTTGATTGCGCCGTCTTCGTTTTTTTTTTTCCCACTCATATTTCCCATCAAGATGGCCAGTATGATCCATCTTGATTGAACTGGTTCTGCTGCCAGGCAGCACTGAATCACTAATCTGTGCCAGTGAGGGGAATTGTGGGATTTTGAGTCATTTTGCACTGTGCATGTGTTAATTGCATTTAAAAGCTGTAATCAAATTAACCACACAAATTGATTAATTTAGATTAAAGCATTAATTCTGGGCCTTTTTCTGACTCAAATGAGGGATTTAACTCAAAATACATTTTCTGTTGCTGGTCAAACACAAGTCTGCAACAAATGCCTCTACTTCTGATGTCAGTACCGTTTCCTTTAAATCCATGCATTTAAAGTGGATTTTTAATGATTCCTAGGAGTGTAGGTCATTTCAGAACGTGGACTATTGATCGTTTATTCTGAAATCAATTTGGAAATCACTGCACATCAACACTATTTCAATAAAAAAATATTATTTTTTTTAAATCTAGTGACGGGAACCCCAAAGGCTAACCATTTAAAAAGGAGCTGAAAGGACAACAGCACCTCTGTGGCATATAGTTTATTTCCAGATGAAAATGTCAATCTTTCAGGTAAACTCTTTCGTGCGTCAAGACTTCACCTGGTCGTGATATGAATAAGGCTGTAGGGGAGGTGTGCGCTAAATATCAAACCCATCAGTGGCAGGTGGATATATGTGACCTTGTAAAGAACATTCTCACTGGTGAAAAGTGAGGAGCATCCTTTATAGGAGGAAACAGTGGATGAAAAGGACTACTCTTAGATTTTTGTAGCTTTTTGTTATTCTCCAGCCATCCTGTGACTGAAAAATTATTCAGACCTTTTACTTCAGTAAAAAAGACCAATGTGACTCTGCCAAGAACAGTATTGTGAGAACAATTTAAAAGGTAACAAGGGGAATATTGGTTTTAAGTATAAAAGTAAATATAACTAAAATGCAAATTAAATATTGCATGTAAAGCTAACATTGATGTTTGATAAGTGGTTAAGGGAATGGGTGTAGATGGAAACTAAATATGATGCATCAGTGCAAAAACAGCATTTTCCTGCAGTATTTACTATATACACTTACAGTAGTCCAGTATTCCCCTCCCTGTGAGTTAGTCTACGTCAGTGTGCCACAAGAATAATATGAGGAGTGAAATGATTAGTTGGACAGGAGAGAAAAAGGAACATTTCCTCCACAAACTGTTATGAGTTCTGTAAAGAGGACCCAAATGCAAAACGAACCGCAGTCAGGAAGGTAGAATAAACAAAGGGTACCTGAGAAAAAAAAAAAAAAAACAAGAAAAAAA
>VUQH01006541.1:0-14038 GCA_015106775.1 Etroplus canarensis | reverse complement strand
ACAGCTTGTGTGGGTAGAACTGATTAATGATGATTTCTCCGGGCTTGTCAGGGCTTGCCAAGGTAAGGCTCAGTGCTCACTGAGCCTTGTAAATGACTAATTGCCAAAGTGAGGCAGATAAACCCGTTTATATTCAACTGAATTTCTAATGCCTCCTTTATACAAGCTGTGGTTTCACTGGTTTTGGGGTTAGGCTGGAAACAAAGGAGTTTCTACAGGCAACACTCAGAGGTGAGGCAGAAAGCACAGTTTAAGTATCAAGTCTGTTGAGAGGGGCAAAACAGAATAATTTTTTAAATGCAGGAACATTCTGACAGTTTCTCATTAAATTCATTCATGATCTTATACTTGTTTTTAACCTAAAAATTAGAAAGAGGGCTTTTGAGAAAAGTTGAAAACCCATCTTCTTTTCCCACCTGGCAAGATGCTGTGAGCAGTGAACATTTATGTTAAATTGTCTATTGTTTTGAAGGTACTGATGTAAAGTCTCGAGTTATGAAACACTATACGGAAAAATATTGGCCCACCTGCAGGAGATTTTACGACATTAAATTCTAAATTCACAGGCATTAATATAGACTTGCCCCCCTTTGTACCTATAACAGCTTCCACTCTTCTGGGAAGGCCTTTTACAAGATTTTGGAGTGTGTCTGTAGGAATTTTTTCCCATTCATCCAGAAGAGCATTTGTGAGGTCAGATGTTGATGTTGGGTGAGAGGGCCTTGATCGCAATCTCTGTCATGCTGGAACAGAAAAGAGCATCCCCAAACTGTTCCCACAAAGTTGGAAAAATAGAGTTATACAAAATGTCTTGGTAAGCTGAAGCATTAAGATTTCCCTTCATTGGAACTAAGGGGTGCAGGTCAGCCCCAGAAAAACAACCTCATAGCATTATCTTTCCTCCACCTTTACAGTTGGAACAAGGCAGTCAGGCAGAGTTCTCAACGTTCTCCTGGCATTCACAAAACCTAGACTCATCCATCAGACTTCCAGATAGAGAAGTGTGACTCATCACTCCATAGAACATGTTCCCATTGTTCCAGAGTCCAGTCTATCTGCCACTTACTATTGTGCTTGGTCATGTAAGGCAGTTGGTAACACAGCAGTTATTGAGTCAGCAGAGTGTTGGCAACATTTACACACTATGCATCTCAGCACTCAGTGGCCCTGCTCTGTAATGTCATGTGATCTTCCACTTGGTGGCTCAATTTCTGTAGTTCCTGAACACTTCCCCTTTGCAATAATACCACTTGTAGTTGATCGTGGATTATCTGGGAGTTAAGATATTTCACAAACTGACTTGTTGCAACAATGGTATTCTATTACAGGACCACACTGGAATTCACTGAGCTCTTTATAATGACCCATTCTTTCACAAATGTTTTTAAAGGCAGACTGAATGGCCAGGTGTTTGATTTTAAAGACCTGTGGCAATGGGACTGACTGAAGTACCTGAATAGGGTATCAGATATGTATATATACTGTGGTTCCTAACACATTGTGTGGAACATTTTGAATAATATCTTCATTTGATATACACATATTTTTGAGGAGATAAATTACTACCACAAGACTTCAAGTGATATTATTTTATTATATTATTATTATTTTACTGTGTACACAAAAGAATACACAAAACAGGATTATTGTTTGATTTTGATTACAAAACAGCCATGCTCTCTGATGTCTCTTTAAATCAACTTCATCCATAATCTCTGCTGCGTTTTTTTTGATGCCACATGGCTATTGCATTATGACTTCTCATTGCTTTGAAGGGCTGCCACATTTATTGAAGTGGTGTAAAATCTGAGTGTATCTTAGTGTAAATGGTGTTTGCTGAAGTTAGACTGTATATAAATGATAACATCACCCATTTATTTTTGGACTACATCTTATTGTTCAACTTCAAGTTTAGCATTCTGGTCACTGCCATCTTGCTGTTTTGAATCCTTCTGTGACCATATTTGGTAGAGAAGGTAGCGTTGGTTAGCAAAGTGCACCCATAATTCATTGAGAGTTTTATCTCTCAAAGCAGCCATGGCTTTAATAATGGCTACATTTACTCCTTAATACACCTTTAAATGAGTAATTTAGGTAAAACTTAACAGTTTTATAGTGGCACAGTAGGATTAATTAGCTATAAAGACCAAAACCATTTTTGCAAGAGATTGTAAATAGAATTTTTCAGCTGTGAAGTTAATATGGGAGTTAATGTGTATTGTCTTTTTTGCATCAAGTAGCCAGTTCAGGAACTGCAGCTTTTGGCACGTCCTTAATTTTTGAGACCTGGAGGTCACCACTTGGTTAAAGTTTCCTAAATCAGAAATATTATATCAACAGTGATACTAGATTTTAAATAAATGTACCATTCTCAGCTCACAGATTATAGATAAAAGTAAATTTTATTCATGTTAATAATGATGACTTGCTTTTCTGCTCTCTGTGGTTTAACTCTCATCTTTTAGCCTCAAAGAAGCCTCACAAAGTCTTGTCATGAATGGATTCTTTCTTCCCTTTGTCACAGCAAGCAGAGGAAAAGGAGCATCAGTCACCGACCTCCCCCTGCTCCTAAACCACAGCCTCGACCTCAGGGTCCCCGCTGCCGAGCATTATATCAGTACGTCGGCCAAGACACAGACGAGATCAGCTTCGAGGTCAACGATGTGTTCGATCTCATCAAAGAAGGTGGGCAGACAAACGCAAGAAGGGTGGAAAGGGAATCAAGATCAAAATAAAGACGTCCTTGAATTGGTGTGATAGATTTTGATGTATCTCAACTTTTTCCTCTCCATAGATCCATCAGGCTGGTGGACGGGCAGAATTAGAGGAAAGGAAGGTCTCTTCCCCGGTAACTATGTGGAAAAGATTTGATAAAGACTTGATCAGTCTTTGTGGACGTGTCTGTGTTTGTGCATACATAGCTGTAATTTGTTGATATCACAGAAACTGCCTATGAGTTGTTCCTAGTAGCTCTTCCTTCATAAGGGTCGACCTCTCAGGCATTTGAACTATACAAACAGAGCACAGGAGACATCACTCTTGAGGTCGTGATTGCTAAAACACAACTGCAAATAGCTGCTCAGGTTTCATTGTTGTTGTGTCGAACAGTCCTGTTGAGAAATGATATCTGAGTTCGCCTTCAGTGCAACAACACCTCTCTTTGACTCATTACTTTAGAGTATGACTCAAAGTTCCAGTTAAGGTGTTGCAGAAGAGCGACCTGAAAATACTGCATCGCTTTCTGGTGTCTACAGTTGTTTTATTTGCATTAAGCTTTTTTCCAGATCAGTGACAAGAACTGATCAGTATTCTTGAATAAATCAACAGTTTCTAATCAAGTGATAAGTCTTTTCAAAGTATATTGAAAATTGAAAAAAGTGAACAGTTTCATTATCAGTACAACAGTCCTGCAACAATTTAATGTCAGTTTTTTATATTTTTGTATTAAGAGATTTTTATTGATATCGCATGATATTTTCTCATATTTTCACCTCAGTAACACAAAAAGTATTTTCAGATTTTTACCTCGGGGACATTTGCACTGGTGTGTGTTGTGTTATTAAGTTGGATAACAAAACAGAAGAGTGACTAAATCACTTCAAGTGTTTATTTCTGCCAGTTTTTGCATTTTTTTGTTTTACTTGTGGATGTTTGTAAAGTAATGTGATTTCTCACAGTTGATATTTGATTTTGTATGTGAATAAGAAGGGAAAAATAAATTTGCTCAGAAATGTTTGTTTCAGTTTTTATTTTGTATTTTAAAGTATTTAAGTACAGTTTCTTTTTAAAATGGAGGACACATTTAATTGCAAAAATAATTTTGTACCTGATCAAATGTGCAACTTTAAAGATGCCCAAGAGTTGTTCTGTTGTTCATAAATGAAGCACTGACAAAGTTGCAAGTCATTTACCTATATGGACAAAAGTATTGGGCCACCTATGCATTACACCTACAAGAAATTTTATGAAGCCCAATTCTAAATCCAAAGGTACTAATATGGAGTTGGTCCTCCCTTTGCACCTATAGCAGTGTCCATTCTCCCAGGAAGGCTTTCTACAAAATTTTGGAGTTTGTCTATGGGAATTTTTGCCCATTCATCCAGAAGAGCATTTGTGAGGTCAGACCTGAGACTGGAAAAGAGGGCCAGGCACACAATCTCCTTTCTAGTTTATCCTAAAGGTGCTTGATGGATTTAAGGTCAGGGTTCTGTGCGGGCCAGTCGTTTCATACCAAACTCATTCTACCACACCATTAAGGACCTTGCTTTGTGTACTGAAGGCCCTCTTCTGTCCATACTGGACCAGAAAAGGGCCCTCCCCAAACAGTTCCCACAAAGCTGGAAGCATAGAATTATTCAAAATGTAAGCTGAGGCATTAAGATGTCCCTTCACTGGAATTAAGGGGGAAAGATTAACCCCAGAAAAACAACCCCATAGTTATCCCTCCTCCACCACACTTTACAGTTGACGGATCACAGTCATGCAGGTAAAGTTCTCCTCGTATTCGCCAAATCCAGACTCATCTATCAGAGTGCCAGATTTGTAACGTCTCACAAAATTTTCCCACCTCTCCAGAGTTAAGTGGTGGTATTCTTTATACCATTCCATCCAACGCTTGGCAATTTGCTTAAGCCCCTGTCTCACCATGACGACTTAACAAGCATATGCCGACGTAGGAAAAAAAAATGTAAATGCACGGGTGTACGTCAATTATGTTCTAGGGAAGTTTTGTATGTGTTAAGAGCACACATAATTATGCCCGTATACGTGGTAGTACAGCAAGGTTGCAGGAAATTTTTGAGCATGCACAAAACATCCGACGTTTGCCCTCGTATGGCTCTTACAGTACGTCCCGCATATGACGACCATATGTTACAGGTACTTAATGCATACGGAGACTCACATAACTCATGTCAAAATACATGGGGGTACCCAAAACATATTAATAACCTATAAGTCACATGTTTTTAACATACGTGTAACATATATCAAACATACCCCTACGCATAGTGCCGTTTGTAGAAGTATTTGACATGTTCCAGTCGAACTGAACATGTTTCCCACACAGCTGCTGAATAATTGTGTATGTGGTGCATTCAAAGGGAGTGATATAAATGAGCTTCAAGTTGTGAATGCCGGCAGTATGCTAGCATATAGGTTATGTATACGTCCATTTAACATTATTGTTCTGCGTATGCCAGCGTTTTAAGGGAATATGAATGCGTCAGCATAAGCTTGTTAAATCATCATGGTGTGACAGGGCCCTTAGTGATGTGAAGCTTGCATTCAGCTGCTCAAACATGGAAGCCCATGCCATGAAGCTCTCGGTACATAGGTTTTGATGTTAACGCCAGAATAGACTTGAAACTCTGCAGCTATTGACTCAACATTAGTGACTTTTGTGCTACTTTAGCACTATGTGACCCAACTCTTTAACTTTAGATGGTCTGCAAGTTTATGAATCAGAATCAGGCTCAGAATACCTTATTAATCCCAGGGGGAAATTGTTCACATTATAGACACTCCATTAAGGATACATGAGTTTCAGCATGAAGACAGGAATACAGTTAAAAAGATAAAATATTAAATATATAATAAAAATATATTTAAAAAAACCCTGTATTCAGAGAGTCCAGTTTGTAGCATAGGTGGTTCAAGGTTGAACAATACTATTTGCAACATGTGCACAGCATGACAATCGGTAAAAGTCCAGGTATTAAGGGGAGGAGCCCTAAAGTATAATAGCCACAGGTAGAAGTGTCTATAGTCATAAATCAGAATTGCATTTTTATTACACAGTTATTTTTGCAATTTGTCATTTAGTCATTTATTTATTTTGATTGAGTTGCTGTGATTTCTGAAAGCTTCCACTTGGTGAAAATAATACCTCTTTGAGCCTGATTGAGAAATATTTAGGAGGGAAGAAATTTCACTGACTTATTTGTTGCAATGGTGGAATCCCATAAAAAGGAATTTAGTGACTTCTTTAGAATGACCCATACTTTCAATAAATGTTCATAAAGGCAGATTGCATTTCTAGGTGCTTGATTTTACACACCTTTGGCAATAGGACTGAATGAAACACCTGAATTCAATGACTTTTGTCCATAAAGTGTATATAGAAAAACGTATTCATGGAATGAATTTTCCCCTTCAGTATAAAAAAGACAGTCAAAATAAATCACAGTGCTTACCAGTAAATGCAGAGGAAGAACGTATGCAAGATTAAGCATAACCCAGCAGCAGAAAAAACATGACACACAGTCAGGAATATAAGGCCAACAGCAGTGCACAGAGAGCATGCAGCATTGCATTTATCTGCTGTACATGTACCCAACAGTAACTTGTAGTACATGTACATAAACTGAGTATCAAGTTTCACACTGTATTTTTGTTCATGTTTTTACAGTCAAATGATGCAAAAACCTCTCAAGAAAGGAAAGCCTTGCAAGTCACCTGCTGCGAACAGAGAACAACACAGATTTTTAGTCACTGGTCATTTTGCAGATCCAAACAAACACCATCTAATATCATCAACAGTTAAAGTTCAGTATATTCTTACTGGTTAAGACCTCATTGATCTACCTTTGGAATCAATATTTAATTGACTGGGGGATATACTTTAGTGCCCTTGTAACCACTGAAGGTATATCCCCTCAAAAAATTTCACTTTCTTCATGAATGCTGACCTGACCTGAACCAACCCCACTTGATGTGATGTGAGGCTAGATACCATGGTCAGTTTAGGTTTTTGTTTATTTTATGCAGATTGAATTATTAGATACCCAACATATTCAGCAGGGAAGTTAATTCTGTAATATCCCCTGAAGTGTTTGTTTTTGTTTTTGTTTTTTACCAATGTCAGTGGTGGCACCAGCAGATCATAATGGTGGCAGACACGACATGGTGTCACCATGAAAGTATATGACCACACGAACAATTTGTTTTTTGTTTAATGCAAATCTGACAAATAGTTACAGAGATATGGCTGAAAATGTAAAACAAAAAGAAATTATCTAAAACATCATCCAGTGGCCAATCCTTATTTTCAAAATGGCTGAAAATCTAATCAGTTTCAGATCTCATGGAGGTCTATCATATTTATCACTGTGCCCAAATTCAAAATCCTGCACACATTGCTATTGCAATGACAAGAAGAATTTGCAATAGTTGCAATGCTGCTTATAATTCCACAATATTCCTGCTTTTCATACAACTATAGTGTAAATATGCTTAAAGTATAGTCATTGCTGTTATTTTTATTTGTGTACATATCTTACTTTTAAAATAAAAAAAACTGAATCACTCTGTTGCTGTATACAGTGCAAATGTCCTCATTGTGGAACAAATGAAGGATTATCTGATCTTATCTTAATTAATACTTAAGGGGAAAGCACATGCAACATTGCAATGATATATATATCATTTATTCTGAAATGGGCCTTTTACTTAATACACTCCCTTTTGGTACCTGCGACTATTACTACTAATAGTTTTTTCCACATTGCATTCATGGTATTGTTATTTTTACTTAAATATACAATATGAGTTCTTCTTCCACCTATGTCTAATAGTGCAAATAGGATTAATATATATAGTATTGTGTCAGTTTGCACAATTAATACTTAGACTGCGTGCTTTATTTTTGTAGTCTGATTGTATTGCCTTTTAATTCTCAAAATGGATATATTAATTTTAAGCGAACCTACATTTCTGTACTTACTTGCAATGAGAAAAATAAATATGTCTTCAACCATCATTGCTTGAATAAGGCATAGGCCATATTCAGTGTGAAACAAGACTAAACATACTAGTACGGGGTCAGCAAAGTTTATCATTAAAAGAGCTGTTTTTGAGCATTCTTGCCCAGAAATATCAGCGTGAAACCACAACACATATTTGATTAAGGTGACACAGCCAAGTATAACTTAACTTGTCAACATGACTAATATTTCAGTTATTTAGGGTAATTATGGTACTTTAACTTTGCTTTGTCATTACAATAATACAGTAATATGGTATTGCTGCATTTGTGCATTTGTGAAATTAATGTGTTTATTTTTATAGAAAAGTTGTGAAGCGCAGAAAAATATATATGAAAATGTTTAGGCCTACTTTGAAACAGAGGAGCTACAAACTTAAGCAGGCCACTTTATGCAAACTAAATGAAATTTAACAGTAAGGCTGGAAAAGTAAGTGGTGTTACAAAAGAAACAGCTTCAGGAACATGTTGAACCTAATTAGGTCAACTGGCAACAGGGCATAATGTGATCTGGTATAAAACAAGCACCTTAGATAGACAGAGTCTCTCAGAAGTAAAGATGGGCAGAGGTTCAGCAATCTGCCAGAAACTGTGCTTACAAATTGTGAGGCAATTTTAGAAATATGTTCCTCAATGTAAAAATGGAAAGACACTGAATTTTCCATCATCTCCAGTACATGATATCATCAAAAGAATCAGAGAATCTGGAGACATCTCTGTGTGCAAGGGACACCACCAAAAACCAATACTGGATGCTTGTGATCTTTGAGCCTTCAGGCCGTACTACATTACAACAGGCATAATTCTGTCATGGAAATCATTGCATGGGCTCAGGAAAGCTTTCAGAAATGGGGGTCTGTGAACACAGTTTGCCGTGTCATCCACAAATATGCACTACCAGTCAAGAGTCTAGACATGCTTGGCCATACTCCACTATGGTCAAGTGTGTCCAAACTTTTGACTGGTAGTGTGTGTGTGTGTGTGTGTGTGTGTGTAGGCCAGTTTTAATATGACTTTGAAGCCACAGATCAACAAATTTGTTTAAATTCTGTGCTTTTATTTTGAAATGCCTGACGGAGACAGATGGATTGATTGAGCCTCCTTTCTAGGGAAGACCTGAGATTACTCGAGCAAGTACTGCACCTACCTGGAGCACCTGTCGAGATTTTCTAGTGTCTTTTCAATTTTATGATATTTTAATTAGCATCCCAGTCGCTTGGTGCGCTTTTACGGCACTATAAAGGACTTTATTGATCTCTCGTGTAACAATAACAGGCTTTTCTACATTTGCTGTACCTTCGGTTTTCAAACCTCCTGGCGTCTAGAGGCTTGTAAACATTCACTGGGGGGGGAACAAGCGAGTTCATTCCAGACATTTTCCCAGTGATGACATGCTGTCCCACAGATTTGAAACCGTTCCGCGTGAACGCTAGTGACGTTACAAGCTCGTGCAACAGGCTCGGGAGCGTCTCCAGACCCCGCCTCGTTAAATCCACCTGTTGCAGCACCTGGAGCAACATTGACGGGCTGGAAGCTGGGAGGACTGCAGCATGGGAGGTAAAAGTCACTTTATGGTAACACCGTTTTATTAGTTTTAATTCAGCTTTAGTTATACCTTTTTTTATTAGACAAAATGGGGAACTGTCATAACTTTAATAATAACATTCCTGTTGTGAGTGGTAATGAACAGTAAACCATCTGTGCCATAATTTAGCAGTAGAATCTTGAGGTGCTTGTACTTTATGAGGCGTTCACGTTGTTTTCTACTTTGTACTTTTACCCCACTACATGTATTTGATTAACTTTGGACTGCACTGGTTTAGGTTAATGATACCAGATCGAATCAACAAATAAATGATGATTAATTGCTACAAACTGCGCTTTTTCTACCTGTGGCACTGAGCTGAAGTACACAGTAATGCATGGGTGGTTGTCATCTGCTTTTATTATTGACTATATATGATTATTCTGAGATGGATAACTGGTACTTTTGCAACAGGACTTTAACTTGTAATATTCGAATAGTATTTTTGCTTTTACTTAAAAGCTGAGTACTTCTTTCACTACTAATAAGCACTTTTTGTTATTTAAATGCATCAGCTCTGCCTTTTCACAAACTCTATAGTGACATTGTTAGAAAAGTGTAATTTGGGTGTCATCATTAAGGGTGCTCTGGTGATTACATAATACTCAGTGGTGTTTCAAATTTTTTGCACTCCCTATTCAGCTATATACTGATTTTGACATCAACACTAAACACAGAGTTTAACTAACACTAATGGGACAGTGATTTTTTTTTTTTTTTTAAACTGGGCATCATTAAGTTCCTCCATAAGTAAATATGTCCAAACTCCGTCAAAAATGGCTCTACAACTGTGAGACTGAACGGAGCAACCTTGGGCTCATAGGGACTTTTTAATACAGTTTTCTGTCCTAATCATCAGGACAGAGTGAGGTTAACAAAAACAGCAAGAAGCAACATGTGAACTCAGGTTTAAGATTAAGGTCCTCCCCAATGCTACATCCCTGATAATAAGGTTGCCTTCCATGCATGTGCTGTATTTCCAAACCTTCTAGAAATGATGGCAGGTTGAATTTCAATAACAAAAAACTGAAACTGGGACCTTCAGGGTGGATGAGGTTAAAACTGTTGTAGGAGAAGTGGTGGAGAAAGTACTTTCATCCTTTGCTGAAGCAAGTAAAAGTAATAATCAATGATTATGAAAATCAACTTGCGGTAGTACCAGAGTTAAGCTTGATATGCAAAATGGCACGCCTCAGAGTTTTTCATGGCCTTGGATGTTTAATTGCAATTATGTGGTGCATTAATGCTTAAACTTTACAAAACTTGGAGAACATTAACAATGTAGCTGAAAAATATGAGCTTGTACTGCCATAAAATATAAAATCAATCATTCTTGTTAAGATCACATGGTCACACTGTGAAATGTTTTTCAGTGGCCATACTGTACTCTATACACTGGCTTACATCTTCCAGCTGATGACTATATGGAACAAAAGATGTGAATTTATTAAAGGGGCACTCCCCTTTATTATTTGGACTACTCTCTGTGTAAAACAAACTGAAAAATCTCTTCTGTGTTCTGAAACATACCTCTTTAGATCCAGGGCTGTTAAGACTTAAGAGAGGAAGTGTTTTTCTCAGAGCGCATTTAAATAAAGTTGTGGAAGAGTGCCGATCCACATTTGACTGGAAAATTATTTCCATAAACCATCTATACAAATATCCTTCTGGGAGAGAAACTAACACAAACACCTTCATTTGACTGCTGAAAGAATGCAGGTGTGCTCTTGCATTGGAATCTGTGGGTAATATATTTCCTCTCACTGTCTCTCAGGTGTTTATTCTAGTGAGAGGATGGCCGGAGTTTTCTCCTATGAGAGTTCAGAAATCGACTGGTGTGAGGACAACTACAGACACTCTGAACATGTAGTTGAGTCCTTCAACACAGTAAGTTGGAAGCATTTATATTAGCACAATGATATTTAAAGTCACAAACACCTGCCAAATAGCTGCAAAATGAATCTATATTTGACCTTTTTGGTTGGTTGTTGGAATAATTGAAACTTTCCCTGCAGATGAGCAGCTTTATTTTCTTCATTATATCTCCCATCATGCTCTACCTTCTGCACCCTTATGCCAAAGAGAGGAACTTGGCGATCCACATGGTCTGGATAATGATGATTTTTGTAGGTCAGCTCCTATTTATATCTTTACTCTTGGTGGTTAACTGTTGCATAATAAACCAGCTTTAGCAGTATATCTAACTCGTTGAAATGAGGCTGCAAAAATACAAGATATGTTTTGTTCTTGTGAGTTAAGAATGACATAAATCATGGATTTGTTTTAGATACAATACCAACATGTTATATGAAGGAAGATCAATAGTCTGCTACACACAAAAACTATTAAAGAATCATAAAAAAATAAATTGATTCAGTGGTTACCAACATATTATTCTATCGTTTAACTTTTTAAGCTAAAACACTGAAATGTGGAAAAAATTACTGGTTCTAACGCTAATGTGATTAAATTTTCTTAAAGTTTTATGACTAATATATTTTTAGCCTGCTTATGAACCAGTTTAACCAAAGAATAGCCCCTACTTAATTTTAATAAATAAACCAAGAAGTGAGGGGTCAACTACAACTATATTTGGAAATCTCTTTATCTTATCTGCTCTGCTGGTAATAATCTCACAGCCTTGCAGGATTTTGTGGAACCACAAAACAATTTTGGATGGAAGATGTTAACACGTTTCTTGTCACACCTTTAATTTGGCCCCAACTTATTGTTTTAAACTATAAAATGATGAAAAGGCCAATTATTTTACATTAAAAAGATCATTCTTGCTTCTTTGCAGGGCTTTTCTCAGCATACTTCCACATGACTCTTAGTTTTGTCGGTCAGATGTTGGATGAGCTCTCGATCTTGTGGGTGTTGGCGGTGGGATATGCTGTCTGGTTCCCTCGCAAGCTCTTCCCTTCTTTTATAAAGGACAGGTACATTGACCTTGTAATCATTAATCCAGCAACAGATGATTGATTTTTGTTTCGACAGCCTATTCCAAAGTCTTTGTGCCCTGTTATTATTCATTATGTCATTATTCTGTGCGTTTCTAAGGGGCTCGATAGTCCTTTTAGTATGATGGAAAAACAATGACAGCGTGTTTCCAAGACACGCCACTGTGAAACCTAACCTGTGCTGGCAGAGGAGCCAGTTTAACTGCTCAGATGTTAGTCATTGTCCCAAAAACATAATATGGTGCTTCAGTCTTCACCTGAATGTGATGGACAGGGAATGTAAAAATGAAGCTCCACTCAACCTATGTAAATATTTAACCACAAGGTGGGAAAGAGGAATGGAAATTTGATGAGCAAAACAATTCCACAGGCTTCAGTAGCCTCACAATGATATTCTAGTTTTTTTTAAGCTAATGGGGTGCTCCTCCTGAACATGGGTGGATTTGTGAAGTGTTCAAGTGGTCCTTGAGCTAACACTTCTGTGTAAAATGACTTCTGTTATTTTATGTTGGAAAGTCACAGGACTTAGTAAAACATAGGGATTTCTTGGATCTATGTTGCTGATCCTGATCCTAAACAAACTTTTATTATTGAGCATGTCTACATCAAAACCAGTACTTTTTGTTTACATAAATTCCTACAGAAAAATGTAAATAAAAGGCACAGTGAAGGACTAGCTATGGAAGATAGCATACCATTTTACAGTTAAATGGCCAGATATGTTTTCCACAGGAGTTGACCCAAGATTAGGCTATAAACAAAATGTTGGATGTGCATTTGTCAGGCAGTCAGAAAAAACTTCAAACAAAATATAATGTTACACAGTGACTAACTAAAAATGTTCACCAACAAGTTCATTTAGTCAAGTAGTGTGAATGTCAGAAAACGCAACCTGTTTGTCTGGTTTTCTTTGAGAGTTTCCTGGGATACTCTAATAATTTTGCTTGTTTGTACAGCATATATCCAAACTAGTGTTACAAACTGCTTTACACCAAGCACATGGTACACACAAGAAAATACGTGGCTATGTATGGATAAACAGATGTAAAGGATAAAAAGGAATAAAACTGAAAAAATGGATGATTAAAAACATAAATTACAGCACACAGGAGTGCTAAAGTTTTGAAAAGTTCCATAGAAGACGCACAATATCAAAATGAAACTAGAGCCTTTAGATGTGTTTGATTCAAGTTAAAGTTAGGTGCATTTTTCTCTCAGTTTTTGCCTTAAAGCTTTTTTCTTTTTTTTGTCTTTTCAAACTCAGGTCCACATTTTCAAAGCTCATCCTGGTGGTTACCCTCATCAGCTCAGTGTCATCATTTGTCAAACCTACGGCCAATGCCTATGCTTTAAACTGCTTTGGCCTCCATCTGCTTTACACTGTGATTGTGGAGATGAGATAGTAAGAACAACAATACACAAGAGCCTAATTATATGCTTTACATTTGACAGTATGATCATCTGTTTTCTGTCCTCCTCAGCTGCACTGATCAGAGGGCTCTACGTCTCGCCAAGCTGTCGATTGCTCTGTGGGTACTCGCCATCTCCTGTTGGCTTAGTGACCGTTTTAGCTGCAGTTTCTGGCAGCAGATAAACTTCTGCTACCTGCATGGTTTTTGGTAAGTACTAGCTTGCCTATTTCCTTTTGCTTTTCTTGTCATTTCTTTTTTTTTTTTTTATTTTTTTTTTTTTCCCTTTTTTTTTTTTTTTTTTTTTTTTTTTTTTTTTTTT
>VUQH01006540.1:0-20398 GCA_015106775.1 Etroplus canarensis | reverse complement strand
GATGGGTAGAAGATCTGATAACATTTATAAGATTGTGGGGTCAGAGACCAAAGTCAAACAGAGTTATTAATGAAATTCTTAACATTGTAGGAGCCTACTGGGCTGCTGGATCCTGGATTTTCATTACTATGATAAGTAGAAAAACTAATAACATTATTGAGGTCTTTAGTTTAAAGGTCAAGGTCACATTGGGTTGTCAATGAAAATAACATGCCACCATAGGAGCTGACTGGGCTGCTGGATCCTTGCCAGTACTTGCAAGATTAATCACTAGAATTGAAAACATTTTAGTGATCATGAGGGCAAAGATCAAGGTCACAGGGGATGGTCAATGTGAATCTCATTATCAACCTAGAAGCTGATTGGGCTCCTGGATCATTGCCAATAAGTATATGATGGGTAAAAGAAATGATAACATTTTTAAGTTTAAGATAGAGTCATACTGACTGAGTCCTTGGCGTTTCATTATTATCATTATTATTATTTTTAAGATGCAAGATGCATAACTGTACACCAGTCGCCCTGTATAGCACTGTGCAGCGCTAATGGGGTCTTTGTTACTAAGAGTCCCATACAGTAAATATGACTTTCTCATTACTTTTTAATGCATATTATATAGTATATTATTCTCACTTTAGTGTGTATGTGTATTTGTTTGTACTTTCAGACTATCGGCCCAAAGGAGGGCTGGCAGGTGTACAGCTCGGCCCAGGATGCTGATGGGCGCTGCATCTGCACAGTGGTGGCACCGGAACAAAGCCTGTGCTCCAGGGACGCCAAGAGCAGACAGCTCCGCCAGCTACTAGAGAAGGTAAGCACAGCTAGTGGGGGATATTTACCACCCTTGTGCAGCATTCACCTGTATAGACATTCTTTTCTAAAGGATAGGAATAACGAAGGAAAAACTCTCAAAAAGCTTTTTTTTTTCTTTCATCTCCTGATGTAAGGTGTTGTAGCGTATGCATTTAACTGAGATAGGCTGCTGCTGTGCTTTTCCATTTTTTTTTTCTTTTCAACAATAGCTCATTACACATTTCAGACACACACTCAAGCTCACCAGGGAAAACCCATCCAAGTGCCTTTCAATTAGCTGCGCTGAAAGGAACTAAGGCAAGAACAGAAGACACCATCTACTTACTTGGAGCCATATCATAGTCTACTGCTAAAAGATGAATCTGCGCATGGAAAGCCCATTTTAGGTGATTATGCAATGTGTTTTATTGTAGGTGCAGAACATGTCTCAGTCCATTGAGGTGCTGAACCTGCGGACTCAGAGGGATTTCCAATATGTCATGAAGATGGAAAATCAGATGAAGGGCCTGAGAACCAAGTTCAGACAGATTGAGGATGACAGGAAATCTGTCATGGCCAGAAATTTCCAGGTATTTTACTTGATGTGTTTAATCAAATGCTCAATGGATCTTTTAATTTTGTTTTCATTTATGTTCGTTAATTGTTTTTATGCAACAGTGATTTCATAAGTGCCATTTTATACCATAGAATGCTTTCAAGTATAATTTAGTTAAGCCTTTTTTGTCTCGAAAGTCTTTACATAAATTAAATAAAGATTTTTTTTTTTCTTTAATTTAATATATTTCAAAGTAGAAAAACATGGGAAATTCTGAGAATAGAGAGGGTTTACAAGCTGTGGAATAATTACGCTCCCTCACACTATAGCTAGAAAAAGCCACTGCTCTTTGAGGCTTTAATTAGTGCAGATAGCTGAGAACTACCCTACAAATTCCTTTGAATTTTTACTATACTAATAGACATATAGAGCATGCTTACTTGAGAATATTAAGAAGTAATTAAGAAAGTAACAAAAACTGGATTTTTTCTTCTGAGACTGTAGTGTAGGACTATAGCTGAACTGTGTGGATTGCACTGGACAGCTGGTGGGGGAGTAGGAATATCTCTGGTGTGGGAAGTTGGTTGACACCAAATGAGTTGGAAAGATAATTGCGTGGAGTGACCAGAAATCGAGCTGTGGTTGAGCACCAACAAATTCTAAAGTCAGACTGTCATTACAAGAAAAGGAAATACAAATATAGCATCAGTCAGCTTTCTTGTGTTTTAATAATACAAGAGCTTCTAGCACAAATATTGCTGTTTTCTTTCATGTGCTGCCTGCGGTAATGTAGTACAATGGAGCGCTTCAGTAAAAACAAATTTAAGGACATTGTCTAATCAGTCACTAGATGGGTGCGTTCTCTTGATAATATATATTTAAGATATACCGAAACAGGGTTTTGTCCATGTCGAACTCTGTCAAACAAACTGCAATTTAGTGTCTTTCCAACCGTCGCACCTATCTGCATTCGTCCACCTCTCTCCTTTTGTTTCTTATCCCTGCTGCTGTCATTTCTGCAGGAGCTTAAGGACAAGATGGACGAGCTGAAGCCGTTGATCCCTGTGCTGGAGCAGTACAAGATGGATGCTGCGCTCATCTCTCAGTTCAAGGAGGAGATCAGAAACCTGTCTGTGGTGCTGACAGGCATCCAGGAGGAACTCGGCGCCTATGACTACGATGAGCTTTATCAGCGGGTCCTGCGACTAGACAGCCGGCTCCGCAGCTGTATGGGCAAACTAAGTGAGTTGTGCACACTGCATTTAGTTGATACTGCAAAAAGTCAGAATTGCGTGTTTTATCTCAGGTAAACTGAAATAAGAAAGTGCATGTGTAACTGTGCTGTATTTATGAGAAATAGCCATGATAGTGTTACTAGTGCAAAAATAATAGTAGTGCATGTGGCAAAAGACAAGCCTGTCATATTGTTGTTATAGTTTTTGGGCTCACGGTGTACTTTCACCACAACCACAAGCCTCAAGGCCAAATGTAAATTAAAAGGTGTATTGTATAGCTTGACAGTATTCCATGTGGTTTGAATTACTATGACTACCAGTACAAATACTTACAATACTTTCAAATGTCTAGCTTCAGCTCCTGTTACTTTTCTTATCTTTATTTGTTGCTTTTCACCCCAGCATTTGCTTCCTTTGATAAAAAAATGGCAGTGTGTTTTCTCAAGATTTAAAGCTTCTGACTGTTTGCTGTATTGTGTGCCTTTAACAGTAAAACATTCTAAAATCTTTAATTGAAGGAACTAAGAGTAATGTGCCGTACCTAATTGCCTCCTAATGGGCAGAAAAGGAAGTTGCTTGTGGCCTTAATATCTACAAGCACAGCACTATTTCTCCAGGGAAGTTGTTAAGCTATTAATTAGTAAGCCGGCCAAGGTTCGAATTACATTGTAGCTTTCAGGGGGTCTCTCTTCTTATGCCTTGAGTGTGGGGCAAAGTGAAAAACTAGGGGATGGATTTATTAATGTGATGACTGTTTTAGTGACACTTGTTTTGTACTTAAAGACTAACCATCCTTTACTAATTGTGCTTAAACCAAGCCTGTTGTAGTTTACCAATATAATTGGCTTGTATTTCTGATGCAGGAGGTATGCATATACATTTTTGTACATTTTTTTTGTCTTCGGGTGCTCTACAGAAAACACTTTGGAGCAGACATGAAAAAGCTGATTTGCCTTTAGCTACAAACAGCAGTTGCACCATTATGCTTCAAGTTAAATTAAGCATCTTGCTGCCAGTGCTATCTTAGTATGCACAGAGGGCACACTCTCTGGTGGAACAGGCATGAAATTGGCTTGAGAAATCTAGTTAGAGACAAAAACCAGCACAGCACATCTTATCGCTGCATTTCTTTATTAACAGCGTGTGGGAAATTAATGAAAATCACTGGACCTGTTACAATAAAGATATCTGGAACCCGGTTTGGGGCATGGATGACTGATCCTCTCGCATCAACCAGAAACAACAGGGTGAGTTATGAGAGCACGAGGGTGCACTGTGTTTTATATCTGTGCTGTGCTCTGTTCTTAAAGTGGGCAGAATATCACAACAGCTCAAGAGATGACTTAATTTCATTGAAGGGGTTTTGATTTTAGCTATTTGAAACATGATGTACGATGGCTGCCACTTTCTAAAATCAAACGGAAGCTTTTAGCTCATCCAGCTGAAGGACAGATGAGATAACGCCATTCATCCTCAATTCACAAGAGTCACTACTCCTCCTAGAATACTGATCAGATTTTAGTGAAACTTGAACACAATGATCACCTATTGGATTTTCACCGTGATTGTATTCAAGGTCAATGTCTTATTTGTCATATTTTTAAAAGTACTTTTCTGTTTTCACAAAAATCGCTACTCCTCCTAGGGTATTGGTCAGATTTTAGTGAAACTTGCACACAGTATCACCTAATGGGTGTTCACACAAATTATGCTCAAGTGCCATCATTAGGTTTATTTTAGGGATAATAATATCTTAAGTGAGGTTAGGGCTGCTCAAGAACTAGGGCATTTGTCCTGGAAATGACTGTGAGCATCCTTGACTTGTCAATGGATTTCAATTCTCAGTAGTTTGTGAATTACAGCTAACGTCAAAAAAACATCAGTAACATCAAGACTCATTCAAGTTTGATTTCTTTAAAAAGGATAAATGTATTATTGATGGATGGCCTGTACATCGGACCTGATGCTATCTCTTCTCTTCACAACTATTATGTTAGGTTTGGTACATGGACAGTTACACCAACAGCAAGATCGTGCGTGAATACAAGACGATGGAAGACTTTGTAGCAGGAGTGGTTTCTCGAACCTACAGCCTCCCCTTTAAATGGGAGGGAACAAATCACGTCGTCTACAATGGATCACTGTATTACAACAAGTACCAGAGCAACATCATTGTCAAGTACAACTTCGAGACGGGCAGTGTGCTGGCCCAGCGAGCTTTAGAATTTGCCGGCTTCCACAACATATACCCGTATACATGGGGGGGGTACTCTGACATCGACATCATGGCTGACGAACTGGGAATGTGGGTTGTGTATGCAACCAATCAAAATGCCGGAAATGTTGTCATCTCTCAGATCGACCCTGACACCCTGCAGGTCCTGAAGACTTGGACCACCGAATACTCCAAAAGGAACGCAGGCGAATCGTTCATGATCTGTGGGACACTGTATATCACTAACTCTCACCTGTCAGGAGCAAAGGTTTACTACGCTTACTCTACCAAGACTTCGACCTATGAATACATAGACATTCCTTTCCACAACCAGTACTTTCACATCTCCATGCTTGACTACAACGCCAGAGACAGGGCACTGTATGCCTGGAATAATGGCCATCAGGTAATATTTAATGTGACCCTCTTTCATGTCATAAAAACTGATGATGATTCTTAAATGTGATACTTTTCAACTACAACTAAAGCACCATCATTTGTGATACAAGGACCTCCTTATTAACCATGTTTTCTTTTATTTGAAATGGACTGTTCTTTACTTGCCATTACTTGAACTTTTCTAATTTTTGGCTCTGAATTCTGGGCTGAATTGAGCATGGACACCAATGACTTAAATACTTTACTGGAAAACAGGCTATACAGTTTATATACATTTCCATCGCTGCTGATCAGACTGGTATGCCTTATTTGCTAAGTGTCGGGTCTGCCAGCAGAAGACGCTTTTGCATGAATGTTAACATTTTGTCTGCAGTGATTTGCTAAAACATGGCTGTGTTTTGTTGCAGAGCTATTACTTGCTTTACAGTGTTTGCTTTCTTTGTCTATTTAAAAGTCTATTTAAAAAATATTTAAACCTTGAAAGCAACATATTGCGGATTATAAAATATAATTGCCATTCTTTTAAAGATGGCCCTGTAAAATATTGCTGTTATGTATCTCTGTGGAAGAGCATTTGTATTTTTTATAAAAACAACATATCTGTGCATTTTCATTAAAACTAATTATTGTACATTTCATTAAAATGATTTTGGCTGGTGAAATGAATATCTCCCATGACCCGGTGAAGGAGCAGTCAGCTCCCTGAGCTGTTCAACCTATTCCAGTCATGAACCTAGGAGTTCCACACAAAAGCCATCTGTCTTTTTTGGTTTGCATCCATGGTATCAGGCATATAGTATTCATATTATTCAATCAGCATTCATCTGCAGGTGTTGGTGATATTTACAGATGATGTCCCTTTACTCAGAGCTTTTTGGAAAAACCCAACCTGTGTTATCTTAAGCAGGATAATGTGATTATACAGTGCCTTGCGAAAGTATTCATAGCCCTTGAATGTATTTTCTCAGGAGTGTATGTGATAGACAAACACAAAGTAGAGCATAATTGTGAAGTGGAAGGAAAATTATTCTTGGTTTTGAAAATGTTTTACAAATAAAAATCTGAAAATTGTGGTGTGCATATGTATTCAATCCCCTGTACTCCCCTAAATATAATGCAGTGCAACTGATGGCCTTCAGAAGTCACCTAATACTGTACACCTGTGTGTAATTTAATCTCAGTACAAATACAGCTGGTCTGTGAAGGCCTCAGAGGTTTGTTAGAGAGCATTAGCAAACAAACAGCCCAAGGAACACACCAGGCAGGTCAGGGATTAAGTTGTAAAGAAGTTTAAAGCAGGGTTAGGTTATAAAAAATGTCCCAAGATTTTAAAATCTCATGGAGCACTGTTTACTCCATCATCAGAAGATGGAAAGAATTAGAAGGAGCTGCAGAGATCTGCAGCTCAGGTGGGAGAATCCACTCATCTGGCCTTTATGGAGGTGTGGCGGGAAGAAAGCCGTTACAAGTCCCATTTGCAGTTTGCCACAAGCCACGTGGGGGACACTGCAAACATGTAGAAGAAGGTGCTCTGGACAGATGAAGCCAAACTTGAACTTTTTGGCCTTAATGTAAAATGATATGTGTAGTGGAAAACTAACTCTGCACATTACCCTGAACAAACCATCCCCAGCATGAAACATGGTGGTGGCAGCATCATACTGTGGGGACGCTTTTCTTCAGCAGGGACAGGGAAGCTGATCAGAGTTGATAGAAAGATGGATAAAGCCAAATACAGGGCAAACTGGGGCAGAGGTTCACCTTCCAACAGGACAACAACTCTAAACTTACAGCCAGAGAGACAATGGAAAGGTTTAGATCAAAGTGTTATGGACCAGTAAAACTCCAGACATACAACCAATTAAGAACCAGTGGCTAAACTTGAAAATTGCTATTCACAGATGCACTCCATCCAATCTGAATGAAATTGAACTATTTTGCAAGAAGAATGGGCAAAACTTTTACCCTCTATATGTGCAAAAAGCGGTAGAGACATATCCCAAAAGATGTGCAGCTGTAACTGCAGTGAAAGGTGGTTCTACAAAGCATTGACTCAGGAGGGCTGAATACATATGCACGCCACAATTTTCCAATTTTTTTTTTTTGTAAAACATTTTGAAAACCATTAATCATTTCCCTTCCACTTCACAATCATGCGCTCCTTTATGTTGGTCTATTATTTTAAATCCCAAAAAAGTACATTTGTGTTTGTAGTAATGTGACAAAATGTGAAAAAGTTCAAGGGGTATGAATACTTTCACAAGGCACTGTATATCTGACTTCATCTGACAAGTGGATGCAGACATAAGGGTACACCTGAAGAAGGAGCCTTAGATTTTTTTTTTTAATTAAGCTAATTAAGTTAAACAGAAGCAGTTCAGATTGTCTTGTTGTTTAATCGGTCACAACAGAATATGTAAAGTGGCTAAATATTCTGTGGTACATTACTATGATACTTGCAGCATACAGTTAACATGTGTAGATGTCACTTCAGTGATGGGAATAAATCAAAGTTGGGGCTCAAAGTATATAAATAAAAGAGACCTCCTTCTTTTTATTTATTATAATGAGGGACAAGATGAATAGATATGATGGCGGTAGTGAAAGCAGCTCTCAGTAAAAGAGAAAGGGATTTTCATGCTCTCAACACGAGGCCTTCTAATGGCTTAAGAATTATCCTTTGGCATTTCAAACAGCATAAAAAAGGCAATGAGCTGCTGAGATGATTCCCAGTGTTCGCTACAATTTCCTTCTCCTTACCACCGTGTCTCCATCTTCAGTGACAAAGAGTGTGTTTACTTTACGGTCCCCAATGGTGAGTTTTGAATATGTCACAGTGTGGTCTATCTCTTTTTAATGGGTAAACACACAGTCACATTCTCATGCACACATAATGAAACATGCCTGAGGCAAAGCACATTTGCATTCACACTCATAAACAAACAGTGACACATGCTTGGGGGCGGACTGCAATCAGTTAATTTCATCAACGTCCATCAGCAATCACAGGGACTTGCATCACTGCCAGCCGTCTGACACAACCTGCAACAGCTACTGTACAAACTGTAAGTTTACTTTAGATACTAAAGGTAATGAATTACCGCTGCAGTACTCATTATGGATATACAGCTTTGCAATTTAACTTTTTTGGCTTTAAAGTGATGTAATTTAGCCCTTGAAGCTGAACTGTGAGACACAAGAGCGTCATAAAAACTCTGTCATTGCAGAGTGCATTTTGTATATATCTGTGACTTCCCGTGTACATACAAAAATCACATTCTATGTATTTAACTATATTACTGAACTTTTTGATTGGGTTTTTAAGAGCTCTTACTACTGCCTTTCTTCATTTATTGATTACCCATCAAGGGTTTGAAGCTACAAGTGCCATGCTGTAAGAGCGAATGAATCCCCACTGTATCCACAAGTCTACTCCAAACAACAACAGCAACAACGAGGAAAAAAGACCAAAAACTTCCCATCAGCGGTTTTTAATTGAATCAAAAATGGCTCATGCAGAGAACTCAGTTAGTATTGATGTTTCCACTCTTCCTCGCTGTATACGGCATTCGAATGCTTGGATAGCTGGCTGCTTATTCATAGAGGTACGAGCATCAGATCAAAATCTGTATGTTTGACCACACACATCTATATCTATGCTCACTGGCTGTCACAGGGTGCAGGGCACGGATACGGCCCAGAGGTTGCTATATCAGCAGCAGGTCTGCTTTTGCTTCAGAATATTGGACTGACCTGTGGTGTGTTTTGCATTCTTTTATGGTGAAAAACCAGACCCACATAGAAACCATTATAGTCGAAATTGGTTATTAACTGCTTTTGTCTATGTCGAAAATTGGTTACATTTCAGAATGAAATTATTTTGCAGGAAAACCTCTACTGAAAGCAGGAAGTTCAACCAGAGTTTGCTTTTATCTCTGATGACCTTCTAGCAACCAGCATTCAACCAGCATCAAATCTGACATGTCCACATGATTAGTTAAGGACAACACACTTTGTGTTGATTTTAACACGTTGTGTAAACTTCAACATAGTCCCTGGGTTAAAATCAACACAATTAGTGTTGCCCTTAGGGCACCAAAAGGCTGGTCAAGTAACTGGTACTAAAAAGAAACAGTTGGATGAACATTTTGCAAATAATTAAGTTAAGTGTCAACAGGCCAGTATTGTGATTGGGTATAAAAAGAGCACCTTGGTGAGGCAGAGTCTCTCAGAAATAAAGATGGGCAGAGGTTCGACAATCTGACAAAAAACTGTCTATAAATTGTGAAGAAATTTCAGAATAATGTTTCTCAGTGTAAAATTACAAAAACTTTGAATATTCCATCATCGACAACATATAATACCATCAAACAATTCTGAGAATTTGGAAACATCTCAGTGCGCAAGGGACATGGATGAAAACCAATGCTGGGTGCTGGTGATCTTTAGGTCCTCAAGCGGCGCTGCATTACAAACAGGCATGATTCTGTCATGGAAATCACTGCATGGGCTCAGGAACACTTCCAGAAATCATTGTCTGTGAACACAGCCGTCTGTGCCATCCACAAATGCAGGTTAAAACTCAACCGCGCAAAGAAGAAGCCATGTGTAAATGCTGCTGTCTTCTCTGGGGCAAAGCTCACTTAAAATGGACTGAGGCAAAGTGCAAAACTGTTTTGTGGTCAGACACATCAAAATTTGAAATTCTTTTTTGATCTCCAGACTCCTCTGAACTAAAGAGGATAAAGGATAATCCAGCTTGTTATCAGTGCCAAATTCAAAAGCCTTTATCTCTGATGGCACAGAGATACGTTAGTGCCGATGATACTGGTAACTTTCACATCTGGAAAGGGACCATCACTGCTGCAAGGTATATACAGGTTTTAGAGCAGCATACGATCCTCTCCACGTGATGCCTTTTTCAGGGAAGGCCTTGCATATTTCAGCAAGACAATGCTAAACCACATACTGCAGCTATTACAACTGCAGGACTTCATAGAAGAAGAGTCCAGGTGCTAGACTGGCCCGCCTGCACTCTATCACCAGCTGAAAACATTTGGCTCATCATGAAACACAATAGAACGACATAGAAGGACTACTGAGCAACTGCAATCCTGTATCAGACAAGAATAGGACAACATTCCTGTACACCGGGGATGCTATACAGTTTTTTGGGTTTTTTTTTCATTTTTTCAGTATTTTTCATGAAACAATAGAACACCCCAATTTCAACAACATTTGATCTGTTTTCTCTGTAAGATTTGCAGAACATTGTACTGTGTCTTTATTTACATTTTATGCAGCATTCCAACATGAATTTGGGGATGGATGGATGGATAGATAGAATTCAGTTCCACATCAACTGTAACAAACATATCAGAAAAAAACAAGTTCAAATCAAAGCACTTATTAAAGGTTCAGTAATTACTTCAGCCATGACAGACTAAAAAAAAGAAAAAAAACAGTGTTCACTGTAATTAAGAAAGCAACAGTGATCGCCCACACTAAAGACCAATGTTTTGTTGACGCTCACCCAACCTCCTCCCTCTGTAGACTTTGTCACACTGTAATAATGTCACATTAACACAGCTGCTAGAGTTCTTTGTCGGTGGAATGTACTGCAGTGACTGAAGCCATATTATTTCTTGAGTGTACAGTCACAGTGTTACAGAGTATATATGCCTAACGTGTGACAGGGAGGGCACGCTGTCTCTGATTTGTGTTCATGCTATGATTTAAGTCGAGAACCACATGCCCTTTCTTTGCAGAAGTGTTATCATCGTCTATAAAAGGCAATGAGAAAGGGAAATAACAAATATGACATTAGATCAGAATTTGGTCAAATGGATTCACAAAAAGCACTTTCTATTACATATGCAGCATTTGTTCACATAAAACATACACAGTGCATATAAAAGCTACATTTACAGTAACTTAGTCTTACATGGGACATACATTGTGCTGCAATTTTTTAATGTGTGTTTTCACATTTCCTGACAAATAAAAAACCTGTTTATTACCATTCAGCTCCTTTGATCTCTCAGAGTAGCATGAAGGATTTGTGGACTCCTAATCAAACACATTCTCTAACATAATAGTGCCTTGCAGTTTATTTAGCATAGAAGATCAATTGACATTTTTATGTTGTTCTTTTTATTGATCCAAATGTAGCTTTGCAGCACTGCTGCACACTGTTCCATTTCAGCTATATTAATGGAAGTCCCCAAGAAAAGTCATTTTGTTCACATGCAGTAATGATTAGGTGGTGTCTATCAATAACCTTGCTAGGCTCATAATTGATTTCAAATTCCCCTCATCCTGGATTACACCTACAAACCAGGGTGCCTTGAAACTTCCTCTCTGATATCCCTGTAAAATGTTTCCTTGAAGGTGTCCGTTCAGACACTTCAGTTTTCTGCATTACTTTGTTTTGTGTTATCTGCCCAGATTTGATTGCTCGGGGCCCTTTGATGTATGCCAGCTCCCTTAGAAGCCAGGATGTAAAACTGACTGTGAGCTGCAGTTTTGTGTGACTGTAATTTCCTTGAAGTTGAGAATGTGGCAAGAAACACCTGCCAGAGCGAGTTTACGTTCGCATAACAAAATGCTAGCTCTATCTAGGCTAAGACATCAACAGGAGAGACTAAACTTTCTTTGATAAATTCTAATTGTATTGCGAAATCCCAGCCCTCATCTCCACAAAGCCCAAATGTAATATAGGTTTTATGAGAGACATCCACAACCACTTCAGTCAAGTGAGTTTTTGGTGCCATGGAAATCAAATGCTAATTTTTGTCTTGTGGATTGCCTTTTCCCTTCTCTCCTTCTCCTCTGAATCTCTCTCTATTTCTGAGTCTCTGTCGTGTGACTTTTATTATCACCATGAAAAAGTCTGTAAAATTACCCACCATGAGAGTGATGACTTCATAACATTGCTGGCCACTCTAGTAGATAATTATCATGTCACTGAAGTATACGGTCCATTACGGAACATGACATGTCTTGACATGCCTAGCGAAGGAGCAATAATATCACTCCCCAAAGCATGACTGAAAGCTAAAAGGTAAAACTGGCAAAATTTTCATGGTAAATTGCTTACAAAACAAGCTGCTGGCAGACTGATTGGCTGGAGGTGTTGGAAATGGGATCTTAAGTTGCAATTGTTTAACACTGGAGCGGGAAAGAGAAGTCAAAAGCTGATTTATATTTACAGCTGCACCCCTAAATCCATGGTAAATGCTGCATTTCCTTTGCAATGTTTACTCCCTAAAATTCATTTTTTGGGAGACAAATTGAAAGGGATAAACCCCTGCGGCACAAAAGAGCTACAGAGGGTTATTTTGCAGACATCGTTTGGATCCATGAGTCCCTGTAGAAGGTAGAGTCGCTGCAGTCAATACAAAGGTGTTAGTAATCATTCTTATCTCATGGTGAAGAATTACTATCCTGATGGAAGTGGTACCTGCCAAGCTGATGTTGCCCTCTTCTCGCAGATATTCACAAGGTGTCCTTTGGCATTTGTGACATGAAATGCTGGGTTATGGTAATGGTGGTCAATTCTTAGTCATGCATATACTAACGCTCAGAAGTTTGGGATCAATTGTAAATTCTCTTGTTTTCCTTAAAAACACATAAAATTACTCTGAATAGAAAATATAGCAAATGAACAGGACATGCTGGCATTGGCAGAGTTATAAATAATGATTTTAAAGAAAATGATAGATTTGTTCTTCAAACTTTGCTTTCAATAAAAAATAGCCTTTGAAGCAATTACAGCCTAGCAGACCTTAGGCGTTCTGTCAATGTCAGTCAGTCTTTATCAATCTTTATTCGTTAGCACTTCTTGAGCGATGTGTCCCTCAAGGTGCTAACAGAGCAATAACAGGACAAAATTAAAATGAAAAATAAAATTTAGAGAAAATAATATACAGTTGAAAAAAGACGTTTACATACACTGTGTAAAAAGACACAAACATTTTTTTTCCCTCACTGTCTGAAATTAAATCAAACTAAACTTCTCCTGTTTTAGGTCAGTTAGGATTGCCAAAATTATTTCTATTTGCAAAATGCTGCAATGATGAGAGAGAGAGAGAGAATATTTGGAGAGATTTTTATTACTTTCTTCAACGTCAGAAATTTCCATACACAAAGATTACTATGCCTTTAAACAATGTGAGAAACCCCAGATGATGATGACATGGCTTCGGAAGCTTCTGATAGGTTAACTGACACCATTTGAGTTAATTGGAGACACACCTGTGCATGTTTTTTAAGGCCACACTCAAACACACTACTTCCTTGTTTGACATTATGGGAAACTCAAAAGAAATCAGCCAAGATATCAGGAAGATAACTGTGGAGCTCCACAAGTCTGGTTCATCCCTGGGTGCAACTTCCAGAAGCTTGAAGGTGACACGTTCATCTGTTCAAACGTTTATCCACAAGTATAAACAACATGAGAATGTCCAGCCATCATACCGCTCAGGAAGGAGATGGGTTCTGTGTCCCAGAGATGAACGTGTTTTGGTCCGAAATGTGCAAATTAACCCCAGAACCAAAGCTAAAGACCTGGTGAAGGTGGTAGCTGAAGCTGGTAAGAGTGTCATTATTCATTATACTTGAGATATTACTTCGATATTTCCACATAATGTTCTTTCTTCATGATGCCATCTATTTTATGAAGTGCACCAGTTCCTCTTGCAGCAAAACAGCCCCACAACATGATGCTGCCACCACCATACTTCATAGTTGGGATGGTGTCCTCAGGTTTACAAGCTTCCCCCGATTTCCTCCAAATGTAACGATGGTCATTATGACCAAACAGTCCCACTTTAGTTTCATCAGACCATAGGACATGTCTCCAAAAATTGGGGTCTTTGTCCCTGTGTGCATTTGCAAACTGTAATCTGGCTTTTTAATGTTGCTTTTGGAGTAAAGACTTCTTCCTGGCTGAGTGGCCTTTTAGCCCATGTTGGTACAGGACTCGTTTGACTGTGAATAATGACACACTCTTACAGCTTCAGCCATCACCTTCACCAGGTCTTTAGCTTTGGTTCTGGGGTTGATTCGCATGTTTAGGACCAAAATACGTTCATCTCTGGGACACAGAACCCGTCTCCTTCCTGAGTGGTATGATGGCTGGACATTCTCATGCTGTTTATACTTGTGGATAGTTGTTTGAACAGATGAACGTGTCACCTTCAACCATGTGGACATTGCACCCAAGGATGAACCAGACTTGTGGAGCTCCACAATTATCTTCCTGATATCTTGGCTGATTTCTTTTGATTTTCCCATAATGTCAAACAAGGAAATGGTGTGTTAGAGTGTAGCCTTAAACATGCACAGGTGTGCCTCCAATTAACTCAAATGTTGTCAGTTAACCTATCAGAAGCTTCCAAAGCTATGTCATCATAATCTGGGCTTTTCCACATTGTTTAAAGGCATAGTAAAGTAATCTTTGTATGTAAACTTCTGACTTCGAAGAAAGTAATAAAAATCTCTCCAAAATATTCTCTCTCTCATTATTGCAGCATTTTGCAAATACAAATAATTTTGACAATCCTAACCTACCTAAAACAGGAGAAGTTTAGTCTGATTTAATTTCAGACAGTGAGGGGAAAAAAAAGTTTGTCTTTTTACACAGTGTATGTAAACATCTGGTTCAAACTGTATATAATATATACTGAAAGCACCTTTTTTCTCATTCTCGCCTCATTCAGCTATTTCATACACATTCATACAGTACTACATTTAACCATCATACACACAGACACACTGTGATGGATGTATCAGGAGCAATTGGGGGGTTCAGTGTCTCGTCTACACATCAGCATATAGACCAGCGCAGCCAGGGCTTGAGCCACCAACCTTCTGGCTAGAGAATGACCCGGTCTACCTCCTGAGCCACAGCTGTCCCCCTTTTCCTTGTTAAGTAATGAAAAACACTGGTGCAGTGCCCTAAAAGACAATGATCTGTACACGTAGCATGAACCTGAAAAGTGGGATAATATGGGACCACTTGTATTTACACATGTCCGCAGAAACTCTTGTTTTCTCTACGCAGTTGTGACAAGAAGCCAGGTAAACACACCAGTTCCCCATGCTGAGCTGATCTGAGGTTTATTGACATGGACAGGCTTTCAGAGCATTTGAACTCTGATTTCCCTATCGGTACAAACAGCTCCAAGGCACTTATAACTTTAATGATCACCAGTACTCACTTTAACATCTACACAAATGACAGTCATGACATTGAAGTGGCATTTAAAATGATGAACTTTACTCTTTAAGTAGAGTGCAAAGCTGACTACTTTCCCATTGAACCTGCTGGTGAGTTATTTAACACATATTTGTATTTATGTAACTATATTTATGTCCTTTTCCCACTCTCTTGCAAGCCTTTCATTTGGCAGCTACTCGAGAAGTTGTTTGCACCAGTTAGCATGCTTTAACAAAATCACTGACGGCTTAATTTTTCAGTGCCTAATTAAAAATCAGTCTATGACAGTGATCCAGCTGCTCCCCAGGGGAAGGGTTTCCTTCATGTTGTTTGTATGAGTTATTCAAACTCTTAGCGCTTTTCCATCAAATGTGTTCCTTCCCCTTACGTTGTACACAGACAGCATGCCTTAATATGTACAAGTTCAATCCTCAAAGTACACAGTGTGTGCAAACGAAGATACTACACCACGAGCAGTGAATGTGTGCACAAGCCAGCCACAATAGCAAAATAACAAAGTTTCTCTATGATTTATATGGAAATCAGCACAAGACCTGGACTACGTAATAAAAATGGAACCTTGGTGCTGATATGAGATTTCAATTACTTTTGTTTTGGTTAGGTGAGGCTCAATCACACTTGAATACTTCCCCTTTCTAGTAATAGGGAGAGGGATTGATGAAAGGTGGAAGTATCTCCCACCTTGTTGATTCATTTCTTCAGCTGTGCTGTTGCAAAGGGTGCTAATAGGGCACCCAAAAGGGCACCATGACTGTTTCTGTTTCAAACAGATGCTGCAGATACTTTTAACAGTAAATGTTTCCAAAGGGCATTCTGTCTAAAAAATGAAAGAAGAAAAACGTAATAATCTTTTTTTTCTCTATTAAGTAAGCTTTGCAAATCTCATTTGGCATCCAGATCCAAATGTGCCAGGGAGATTAATGGCATTCAGCTAAACTTGCCTATTGTGGGTTCAAAACAAGCTTGTTTATTTAATCTTCAGAGCAAACGATAATAAAATAAGAGTCAACTGAATCATCTCCTTTACCCTTGTTGCTGTAGTTTCAAGGCCAATGCAAACTTTGATGCACCCTTTGAGACATAATACGTCATTCCCAAAGGACTCGATGCATTAGATCATTAGGGGATTTTAATAAATGCTTTCAGAAAGCCAATTTGCAAGACCTAAGGATTGGTGATAAAAGCTTGTATCACAGCTAAGGTCATGGTAAATACAGATGAGTGATAAATGAAAGTAAAAACTCACATTGTCTTAGCTTTTTAAGTCCCTTTCACACATGTGTAGCATGGCACTCTCTGTAATTTAAAGGACACTGTGAGAAACATTACCATCAAAATGACCTAGTCTGACTGACAATGGAGTCACACAAAATTAGATGACGTTAGCATTGCCATGGAAAGGGCTTTAGTAGGGTCCTGGGCATCCACCACCAGAACAGATTAGGGATGTCACCAGAACTGATATTTAGGGTACCTTTTGGTAGCAAAATTCTAAAAACATTACGGTACTTGCTTCTTTGTTGGTACCTAGCACCGACATTATGTACAAATTTATTGGTATGCACTGTGTACTGCGGCTGCCGTTCTCCCAGAATTGACAGGGCCAGCATACAGTGACAAATGTTCTAGTCTATTTTTACATGCTGAAGAAGAAAAAGGATGCTCATCAACAGGAAAACCTACAAATGGCACAGCAAAAACTACACATAGCGCTAGTGCAGCCCGCCGGCGATAACTCTACCCGGCTTGTTGAGCCGATTTTTTTGTTCACATTATAATTTATACACGACCACCATCAGACTCCAGGGCGAATGCTCTCCGGCCCAGAAGTGACCCGCATTTGCAGAAGAAAGCGTGACATCACACCCAGCAGGCTGTGTTTATGGAAGTAAATATAGATGCTACACATGTCAGCATGTGAGTAAAACCTCAGTTTCCACTGACTAGCTCCATCAACGCTGTCCGTCACGCTTGTCTCTCTTGCCGTGTCTCGCCTCCTCCGGCGCAGAATTATGACGTCTGTCTCACTTCAGTGACGGAAAAGTCGGATGAAATGCGACACGACCGTTCAGACTGAAGACGCTTTGAGAAGCATCAGCTGCATATTCAATTTAGGACCACAAATGGAAATGGCCTGGATCCGATTTGAAAAAAATCGAATCTGGGCTGTTCAGACTGTCAGACAAATCAGATATGGGTCACACACGGGCAAAAAAAATCTGATTTGGGCCACTTTTGCCTGCAATGGGAATGTAACCTAAGACTGGAAGTTCCTTGCCTTTGAGGCAAAAAAGGTAGTATGCAAATGAGGGCATTATGCTTTTCAGACCAAAGGAGGAAATACTTTCACTTTAGTGAAGCACCTAAAAGAAACCAGCCTCCAGGTTGGTTGAAAAACATCTAGCTTTCAGTTCATATTGACAAGATCCAAAGTATTATCCCTGTTATATTTTCCTCAAATATAGCGTTGCTATGCTGTTAGAGACAGCTGACACTTCTGTTTAAAGTCAGCTATGTTCCACAAGCTAAAATGTTTACAGTGGGTAACATTATATAAATACTTAAACTAATATAATTTAACTAATGTTATATCTCATAGTAACATGACCGATAAGTTGGTGTTCCTTTCACAAACTTTGAACTGGTAATGTCTATTCTTTTCTGTACTAGTGTTGCTTTTCTTTACCCCAAATTTTTCTAATGTTTGATTTTTTTCAGTAAAGGAGTTTATGTTTAAGTATAATGTTTTTTTTTCTTTTTAACCATGGTATCAAATTTGGTTTTGAGAATTGTGTAATTTTACTGGTATTGGTAACTGACTACTAAATTTCTGGTATTGCGACATCCCTCAGACAGACTCAGCATGCCACATGCTGTTTCTGGAACTTTACTGGAGGGATGGAACCAATGGGTTGAAATCCCAGGTGTAAAATACTGCCATTCTATTGGACGCTGTTGACAGAAAAATTTCCATCAGCTGTGACAGTAGTATCTTGAAGCACATGTCGTATCGTTGGATATCTAAATACAATAATCCTCTTTTAAAGAATGATAAAAATCCACATTAGGAGGTCGGACAATTGGCAGTGGAGGAAGAAACTAATTTGTTAGACAGGAGACCACAGTTTGTCTTCCCTTGTGTTTGCACTTGGTTTCCCTTTGTGTTCACTGGATGATTAGTTTCATCAAGTACTGTATGTACGTTCGGCTGCTTCCTTATATTTTCCACAAGGGGTCGCCAGAGAGGATTAATCTGCATCAGTAAGTAGGCAGAGGTTTCGCACCAGATTCCCTTTCTGAGGTAACTCTCTGTGGTGTCGCCATGTAGAATCAAATCAGGGACCAAATATGTACATCTCTGCACTATGGAGAAACATTATATGGACAAAAATATTGGGCCAGAACTTTTGATCATTTTAATTCAGCCATGCTTTTTGTCTTTGTAAACATTTTGAAAGAATGAGTCATTCTAAAGAGCTCACTGAATTCGAGCAAGCTACTCTAATAGGATGTCTCCATTGCAACAAGTCAATTAGCAAATTTCCTTCCCTCCTAGATGCTGTATAATGTACTTTAAGTGGTATTATTGCAAAGTGGCACCACCACAACTTTACCAAAAAGCGGGAGACCACAAAATGTTATGGAGTAGGGCATGCAGAGTGCATAAAAGCTGCCAACATTCTGCTGATTCAATAACTGCACAGTTCTGAACCTCCTCTGGCACTGACATCAGTATAAAAATGGTGCGCTGTGGGCTTCATGACATGGATTTCCATGGCTGAACAGCCGCATGCAAACCTTACATCACCAAGCACAATCTCAAGTGAAAGCAATCACTTAAAGTTATTGCTGCTAAAGGTAGTTCTACAAGCTACTGAATTGTGGGGTATACAAAGTTTTTCACATGGCTGCATAGAGTCCTGTGAAAAGGTAAGTAGAGCCAAGTTAGAGCCTCTAAAGTTCAACTTGGACTGGACCGGTATTTATATAATGCTTTTCTACTCTTAAGTACTCAAAGCACTTTTTTCAACAAGTCTCTTTCAGCCATTTACACACACATTCATACCGCACTACACTTAACAATCACGCACACATTCAGATTCTGATGTATTAGGAGCAATTTGGAGGTTTAGTGTCTTGCCCAAAGACGCTTCAGCATGGCCAGCACAGCCAGTAAAAACGAAAGAATGAGATGGGCAAAAGAGCACATGTCAGGGTCTGCACTTTAGTTAGGGTTTTTGTGTTTGGTTTTGAGTTCTGTTTGTTCCCTTTTGCCCCATGCCTCGCCTGTTCCCTCCGTTAGTGCTCTTCGTCTCTGTCTGCATCAAGTCTTGTCTTATTTTGGCAATCTGTCTAGTCCCTGCTTTGTTTCCCCCGTCTTGATTGTCCCAGCTACGCCCCTGTCCACTTGTCGTTCACTCATTGGTTTGTCTCTGTCTATTTAAGTCCTGTCTTCTGTGTTACTCGTTGTCGCGTCATACTGGTTGTCTCCCCATGTGCCACCCGTTCATGTTTCCAGGATTTCATGGACTTTGTATCTCGTTTGGATTCATGTTCACAGATGTACGCTTCTCTTTGTTTTGGCAATAAAGCCTTTTTACTTTAAGTCGGCTCTGCGGTCCTGCAGTTGGGTCCACACCACACTCACGGATGGCAAACCCTGACAGCACAGACACTGGACACTGGAAGACTGGAAGGTGTTGTGGAAAGATGAGTCCACAACACCTTCCAGAGATCTTCGGCCCAAACAGCTGAACATTTGTGAGAGGCAGAACAAATGAAAAGATGCAAGAACAATGTTTATAACCACCAGTCAAGCATGGTGGAGGCAGCATGATAGTCTGGGGGTGCTTTGGAGGTAGAAAAATAGGAGATTCATAGAGAGTGGAAGAGACCTTGGAGAAGGAAACTATCACAAGATTTTGCAGTGCCGAGCCATACCCTGTGGACAGCACTTG
>VUQH01006531.1:0-29258 GCA_015106775.1 Etroplus canarensis | reverse complement strand
TGACCTTGGGGCACTTTTCGATAATCACAAGAACTGAATTATAAAATAAGTGTTTGCATGTGCCCTTCTGTCATTAGCTTATTTATGGCAATAATGTTTAAAACTAGGTTAGGGCTGGTCAAGAACTGTCTTTGATATGATTGTTTGCAAGTCTGCTTGACTTCTCGGTGGAATTTTATTCTCATTACTTTGTGCAACACCGTCAAGCAATAACAAAGGAACTTATCACTCTCTTTCTCTACGTCACACATTACAATAACATGTGAATTGTGATGGATCAGGAGCCAGATGAGCTACTACATCTCTGGTGTTCTGTTTTTCTTTTTCTTCACATAAAAACATTTTCATCATAAATTGCTGCAGGAAAGGTACAAAAATCACCAGTATCTGAAGAACTGCTACTGCTACAGGTAAGTCTGTGACATGCCAAAATATCCACTGTGGAAACATATTAATAATTAATGAGCTGCCACCTGTTGGTAGCCTGGCCTTTGTGACATTTAGCACTCCGCCGTACACTTCTCACTAATACAACTATCACTTTAAACTTTGTTGTAAATATAATTATGCACACACGTGTTTACCATTAGCTGCTCCTTTATATTTTCCCCAAGGGGCACCACTGCAGGTTAAGTCGCACTGATAATTTGGCAGAGGTTTTACGCCAGATGCCCTTCCTGATGCAACTCTCCACGGTGAGAGGGGCATATGTCCTCACATGGAATTGAACCAGGGACCTTTCCCTTGTAAGGCAAATGGGTAATCACTATACTATGGGGAAGCACATATTCCAAATAATACAAACACTTCAACTTGACTGTAGTAATTCTCATGACACAGGAGAGAGAGTGAATTTATCTGCATTCAGTTTCTTTTAGTTCAACTAACCCTATTAGGGATGTTCTAGGGACTAAATAAATAAAAAATTAATATATATTCAAATCAAGCAAAACTACAGACTTGATCTCTGTGTTCCTGCAAACCTATCAGGAAGGTTTTTATAACTGCACAGCTGCAAACAGGAAGCCTTCCTCTGGCCCTTGTAGTTGGCAGATTTAAAAATATTCAGGCTCACAAGCTGTATGGATGAATCACATTTTCCGTTTTATGGGAATATGTAGTTTATAATTGATTAAGTGTGTGTTAAAAATTCAGAAATTTTTGGTGGGCTCAGCATTAAATGGTTTTATAATTTGGGGGGTTTATAAATTAGCTACCTTTATTTCTAAAGCTTGAAAAAGGCATCAGGTTAGTGATCAGTGCACTCCTGTGAAAAATTAAGAGCTCCCTACTTGTTTCCACAGGAATAAAGAAGGTAAGTAGCGGCCAGGTGCTGCTAATCACATGCACTTGACTAACTGATCATCAGCATGTGTGATCGCCTCTATAAAAGCAGAAGTTTTTGCAAATTGCTGATCTGGAGCATTCAGGTGTGTGTTCACGCAAAGCCAGGGAGGAAAGAGATCAGCAATATTAAAAAGAATTTTGACTACTCAGTCATCTGGGAAGGGTTATAAGGCCATTTCCAAAGAATCTGAAGCCCATTAATCTACAGTGAGAGAGATTATTCACAAGTGGATAACATTCAAGATAGTTGCCAGTGTTCCCAGGAGTAAAAGTCCTAGCAAATTCATCCTTAATTCAGAGAAAATGCAAAAAACTTGCATCTTAGCCTCTGCAGGCCTCACTTTGCATATTTAATATTAAAGTTCATGACAGCACAATTAGATTCAAGATTCAAGAAGCTTTATTGTTATCTCAACCACATATAGCTGATGCAGAACATAGTGAAATGAGAACGTTTCTCCAGGACCTGGTGCAACATATAAAACATAAAGATCAAATATGAAAAAACACACAGAGCTAGGACTAAGACATAGAGGTAAGACTGAGGGTTTTCCCCCCCCAGCCACATAAAGTGCAAAGTGTGCAATGTGTGCAATTAGTTGCAAACAGTGCAAGGTCAATATAGTGCAAAAACAGTACAAAAAGAAAAAGACAACACAAGAACAAGACACTAGTGTTGAAAGAAAAAAGAAAATGAAATGATGTACAGAGTAGCAGCAGTTGAGGTAGTGCAAATAAGGAGTGTGTATGTGTGTGAGAGGGATAGAGTTTTGTACATTTTAGTTCTTAGTCTTGTACAGGTCTGGGTGTATGTGTGTGTGTGTGTGTGAGTGAGAGAGAGTTTTTTTGTGTAATTCAGTCCTGGGTGTTGAGGAGCCTGACGGCATGAGGAAAGAAACTGTTACACAGTCTGGTTGTGAGGGCCCGAATGCTCCGGTACCTCTTTCTAGATGGCAGGAGGGTGAAGAGTGTGTGTGAGGGGTTGTGTGGGGTCATCCACAATGCTGTTAGCTTTGCGGATGCAACGTGCAGTGTAAATGTCCATGATAGAAGGCAGAGAGACTCTGATGATTTCAGCTGTCCTCACTATGCTCTGTAGAACATAGTCAGGATGGGGGAAGGGAGATGGGCTTTCCTCAGCCTCCTCAGGAAGTAGATGCGCTGCTGGGCTTTCTTGGTGATGGAGCTGTTGTTGAGTGACCAGGTGAGCTTCTCTGCCAGAAGAACACCAAGGAATTTGGTGCTCTGGAGGATCTCCACAGAGGATTCCTCTTCTATTTGATCAGATCAATTAGAAAAAGACTGAACAAGTCTGGTTTGTTTGGAAGAGTTGCCAGGAGAAAGTCTCTTCTCTCTAAAAAGAACATGGCAGCACAGTTTAGGTTTGCAAAGTTGCAGCTGAACAAACCCCAAGATTTCTGGTACAATGTCCTTTGGATAGACACGACCAAAGTGGAGATGTTTGAACATAATGCACAGCTCCATATTTGGTATAAACCAAACACAGGATATCAGCACAAACACCTCATATCAACTGTCAAGCATGGTGATGGAAGGGTGATGATTTGGGCTTGTTTTGCAGTCACCAAGTCAGCCATGAACTCCTCTGTATTCCAAAGTATTTTAGAGTCAAATGTGAGGCCATCTGTCTGAAAGCTAAGGTTGGCCCAAATCAGGTCACACAACAGGACAATGATCCCAAGCACACCAGCAAATCTTCAACAGAATGTCTGAAAAAGGAAAGAATTGAGGTTTTGCAATGGCCCAGTCAAAGTCCAGAACTTAACTTGATTGAAATGCTGTGGCAGGACCTTAAGAGAGCTGTGCCTAAACAAACCTCAATGAACTGAGGCAACGTTGTAAAGAAGAGTGGGCCAAAATTCCTCCACAACAATGTGAGCAGCTGATACAGAAAATGATTACCACACTTCTTAAAATCAATTCTTTAAAACTTTCATGTTCAGTAGTTCTATATTCCTAATACTATTCATATTTTTATATTACAATGTTCTATTTTTCTTATACTTCTTAAATATTTTCTTATATTCACTATGTAAATGACTGTATTCCTCCTTGCATGCTGCTCTACAATTTAATTGTACATTAATGTTCTTGTTAATGACATCTAATTTTATTTCTGTTTCAAATTAATGCTGCCAAAGGTGGTTCTATGAGCTACTGAATCATGGGATGTTTTTCACAGGACCACTTTTTTAAGTTCTGGTGGTACTCAGGCTGTGCTTTTAGGTGTGTTGTGTGACACTTAAATATAAAATAATAATAATTATTAAAAATCCAGTTCCAAAAAGGTTGAGACGTGTAAAATATAAATAAAAACACAAAGCAATGATTTGCAAATCTCATGAAAGAACATAGAAAACCTATCAAATGTTAAAAATAAGACATTTTACTGAAAAATACAAGCTCATATTGAATTTGATGGCAGCAACATTTCTCTAAAAAGTTGGGACAGGGTCATGGTCACCACTGTGTAGCATCTTTTAACAACAGTCCATAAATGTCTGAGAACTGAGGAGACCGGCTGCTGGACCACTGAGGAGGGAATGTTGTCCCATTTCGGCATTAGTGGTGTCTTTTCAGATGTGCAAGTTACCAGTACCATAGGCACTAATGCACTCCCAAAGCATTAGAGATGCAGGCTTTTGAACTGAACGCTGATAACAAGCTGGATGATCCCTCTCCTCTTTAGTACAGAGGACATGGCATCCATGATTTCCTGAAAAAGAAATTACAATTTTGATTAAGAACAGAACAGTTTTTCACTTTGCCTCAGACCATTTTAAGTGTCCCAGAGAAAACACCAGCATTTCAGGATCATGTTCACGTATGGCTGCTTCTTTGCATGATAAAGCTTTAACCTGCATTTGTGAATGGCATGGTGAACTGCAGGCAGTGATTTCTGGAAGTGTTCCTGAGCCCTGGCAGTGATTTCCATAACAGAATCATGCCTGTTTGCAATGCAGTGCTGCCCAAGCATCCAGTATTGGTTTGTGGCTGTGTCCCTTGTGTACAGAGATGTCTCCAGATTCTCAGAACTGTATGATGATGATATGCCCTGTAGATGATGGAATATTCAACAGCTTTGCAGTTTTATGTTGAGGAATATTATTCTGAACTTTCTCCACAATTTGTAGATACAGTTTCACACAGATTGCTGAACCTCTGCCTTTTCTAAGGTGCTCTTTTTATACCCATCACACTACTAACCAGTTGCCAATTAACTAAATTAGTTGCAACATATTCCTGCAGCTGTTCCTTTGACTATCACTTAGTTTTCCAGCTTTTTGTCGCCCTTTTTTGAGACGTATTGCTGCCATTGAATTTAAGCTGAGCAAGTAGTTTTTCATGAAATAGTAAAATGTCTCACTTTCAACATTTGATGTTTTCTATGTTCTTTTGTGACTAAAATATTGGTTTGTGAGATTTGCACATCATTTTTTACACAGCGTCTCAATCTTTTTGGAATAAGGGTTTTATTAACGGTTGCGTTTTAAAATAGTCACATAACCCTGTCTATGTTTTTGTTTGTTTTGTGTGAAACAACAAAGGATGAACCGCTTTTCTCTTCTGCCTCGCGCACGCACCGCTGGCTACAACGGCAGAAGTGCGTGCGCGCTCCCGCTTGTGTAGCGACAAGATGGCGGTCGCCGCCGGATCAGGTAAACGATTGAAACGTAATAATCACAGCGAAAAGCTGCTGTTGATTCATTTCATCAGTGGATTTTCTTGATGCAGCGGTTAGCTTTCATAACTGAGTCGATTACGCATCGGCGCGCCCGCTATGTTAAAACAAACAAGATGAGGGGAATGAATAGGAAGCGATGCTATTAGCTAAGCTAACTTAAGTTGGATAAAGGGAGAGGGAGACGCAGTCTCACTTTAAAGCTGTTTTCTGTAGGCGTGGGACCGTTTGCCGCCAGATGTGTGCGTATGTGACGGGCTGTAACTTGTTTTCAGCTGAGTGGTGTGTTTCATGATGCTGCCTGAGGCTGTGAAACCACAACACCAGCACAATAAGAGACAGTCTGCTTGCGACATTAGGTTATTGACTGACTGACGCGCAGTGATGCTCGAGTATCAACAAAAGCGGGTGCAGCCCAGCAGCAGTCAACAGTGACTGTACGTTTTTCTGTGAGTTCATCAAGAAAAACATGAGCTGGGTCTCCGTGAGGTTCTCTAGACGTCGGCGAGCTGAGCTGGACGGCTGCAGCAGCTGGCAGGCGGTGTGACTGGGTTTGTTTGGACGGTTCAGTTAAAGGTGCAGCCTCGCTGAATCTCACTGCGGAGGCCGAATGATGCAGCACCGCCAGAGCCAGATGCAAAGTCTCAGAGGAGGTGAATAACACCTGCCATTGTCAGAAGGCCCTGAAAGCTGCTCAGCTGAGGCCATAAGTGCGAGGCATTTCTTTGGCAGTTTCAAAATCAGAATACTTTATTAATCCCTGGGGGGTGCTTATGTTACAGACACTCCTCCGTATAATTGCATATAAATATGAAAAATAAATATATGTACACATATACCAAATATACAGTGTGTAGCATAAGTGGCAATACGGTGTAGGATTAAGTATATACAGTCCCACAGAATATACAGAAATAAGTGAATATGAGTGTGAATATGGAGTAAAAATTATATATAGATATAGATACGTAATTTGGCTGTTTAATTAAGCTCGATAGGACTTAGGCATGGGTTGGCAACCTTTACCATCTAAAGTAGAGATGGGAATCACTAGAGATCCCACAACATGATAATATCACAATATTAATGCATGATTTTACGAGTATTGCCATAAAATGCCACTCTTTTCAGCTGCAAATTTTATCCTCAAAGGTAAATTTTCTTAATATCCGTTTCATCTAATAAGATAAAGTTCCCAGTCTGTTCCTGTCATTTCAGACATTTATTGCTGCAAAATGTGATTGTCAAGCAGACAGACTGACCAACCCTGTCATTATCATTAATGAAAAAGAAACTGAATTACAATCTTGTCTAACTTAACTGAAAACGTGTGCAAACGTGTCATATACTGTACTGTTACATGTATTTTGAGCAGTGCAGCTTGTGCAACAAAAGTTGTGCAGCCTCTTCAGCAACCGAAGAATTGGAAAGAATACATAGATTACATAGGTTGAGGTTTGTGCCAGGAGTGTCCAGGATGGACAGGATTAGAAATGAGTACATCAGAGGGACAGCTCAAGTTAAGTTTGGAGACAAAGTCAGAAAGGCAAAGCTGAGATGGTTTTGACATGTTCAGATGAGGGATAGTGGATATATAGTGTACCACTAGCGTAGTATGTGTAGTATTGGATATATAGTGGACAAACGATGTTGAAGATGGAGCTGCCAGGCATGAGGAGAAGAGGAAGACCACAGAGAAGATTCATGGATGTAGTAAAGGAGGACATGCAGAGGGTTGGTGTGAGGGAAGAGGATGCAAGGGATAGGGTGAGATGGAGGCAGATGATCCACTGTGGTGACCCCTAACTGGAGCTGCTAGAAGGGGGAAAAAGAAATAAATTACATAGGTAGACTGAAAAAAATATTTTACCATTCTTGCACTACAACATTCAGTATGTGTTAGCAATTTTTATAATTAAATAATGATATTTGATATTAAAAAAACAAAATATCATGATACAATACTGTATCAATTTTTTACCACACCACTAATCAAAAGAGCCATTTTTAAGCAATTCCAGACCCAAAAATCTTTATGGAGCCGCTATTTGTATGTTTGCTTTGTTTAACTTCATTTTTTACCTGCTGTAACAAAAGTGTTTCCCAACTTTGGATAAAAGTACATTTCCTCTTATCTTATGTTATCATATTTTAATGATGGCTAAGTATAAATGAGTATATCAAGATTACTAATAGAGGTGATTAAACTCTTTTACAAAATGTGACTGTTCTGCAGTGGCTATTCATTATTACTGAGTACTTTTCATTTTGTTTAGGACTAACCAAGTTTTAGTTGAATTTATGGAATTACATAACAATAATTAATAAAATTCTTTATTATGCACTTATCTTTATAGGCAGTACAGTGGTTAGCACTGTTGCCTCTCAGCAAGTGGGTCCTGGGTTCAAACCCAGGTAGAGCCCTTCTGTGTGGAGTTTGCACGTTCTCCCCAGGCTTGCACAGGTTTCTCTGGGAGCTCCGGTCTCTCCTGCGATTGAAAAATATGCTAGGGTAATGCTGTCTGTCAGCCCAGGACGCTCTCGCAAAAGAGATTCTTAATCTCAAGAGTTCACTCCCTGGATGAATAAAGGTTAATAATTAATCAAATTTATCACCATTAAAATGGAACAGTTGCAAAGTGGAGGAAAATATGTCTATGCATGTTTAGGCCTACTTGGAAACAGAGCAACTATAAAGCTTTGCAGGCCACTTTTAGTCCTATCTGTGTGTACATCAGTATTAGCCACTGCAAATGAAGTTCAGCAAAATTAAGATGATCATTTTTATATTCATCTACTTTTTTTTGTCAAAGCCAGTTGGAGCCACTGAACATGGACAAAGAGCTGCATGTGGCTCCAGAGCTGCAGGTTGGAGATCCCTGGAGAAGGGTGACCTAACACGCTAAATGTGGGACAGACACTGTTTTTGTGTGGGACAGTGTGGACACATTAGCAATGCTGGGAGGTAGTCCGAAACATTTACATGTAATTTAAAACTAACAATACCATAAACCGCACAGGTCGCCAGATTGGTTTTTAAGCATGTAAAGGCCAAATATAGTTTAATACAACTTTTCCAGCTCTAAAGCTTAGTAAGTACAGATTGGATAAAAGGAAGATTAGCTGTGCTCTTATGGTCTCATGTGTCAGTCTTTATGTACTCTTGTATTGTCTTATATTCTACTGTTATTTCAGCTGCTTTTCTGGCTGGTAACCATCTTTGGGTCATATTTTCCTTTGTGTGAAACTGGAAAATAATTAACAAGAGAGACAAAATCTGTATTTCTCAGTATATAATGCTGCTTCCTTTTCTATGTTGTCGTATCCATCATATTTACCAAAACATGCAAATCTTGTCACTGTTTTTGTGACTAGTAACTTTCCGTGATAGGCATACAGGCCTTCACTTGACTAAAATAAAAATACCTACCCAGCTTTCTTCACATATATTGGGTGAAAACCAGGCTTTAGAAAAGTGTATGTGGAGCCAGTCAAAATGTGGGATACGGTCTCAAGATGTGGAACAGGGGGACAAAAAAATGCTGTGCAATCCTATGTAAAGAGGGACATCTGGTCACCTTGGATAGGGCATGAAACCACCTGTGGTGTTGAAGGTGTACATGTGTGAGCGTGATCACCTTGCTGTGTGTTTGTCCACAAACAGGCATTAAAGTTCCTCGCAATTTCCGGCTCCTGGAAGAGCTGGAGGAAGGTCAGAAAGGCGTGGGAGATGGAACAGTGAGTTGGGGCCTGGAGGATGATGAGGACATGACCTTAACACGATGGAGAGGAGTGATCCTTGGCCCTCCAAGGGTTAGTGGTGCCATTTTTAACACCTGAATGAGGACTGTGCAGGAGGAGGTGCCAAGATTAAGGGTTACTTAACCAGGTCTCAGGTTTGATCTGTGCGTGGCATTATGTCAGGGAGTAAACCAGGACGTACACTGTTCTGAAACTATGAAATAAACCAAAATAAATGACAGATCCAAAGGAGTGTAATCAGTGATGCAATATTTGTTTCAAAAAATAGATATGAAGCAGAAGCACAAAACACCCTGCTATGGATAAACAAACACAAAGGTTGCAGCAAGCAGTTTGATCTTTTCAGTTAATGTATAATTAAAGAAATGATTACCTTTTAGCATAAATGTTGAAATGACTCATTTGATACTCTTATTGACAAGGTGTGGCTTTAAATTAATTTGTTTGAGGCTGTAATGCTTGTAGCTAGAAGACACTGCCATCCTCCAAGGACCTTTTTCATAGGGCGTGGTTATTACTGTCTGCCACTATTTCTGGTACAGCTAATTTATCTGGTCTTCCAGAGTTTACAATAAGATATGTTTCTTTGTAACTGAATAAGAAATTATGTCATGGTTTTGGCCTGTATGTAGGGGTTGTTTTTTACTGCATAGAAAAATTTTTGACACTCCTCCAACAGAATTTGTGCTGATCAAATAAAAGGAAAATACATAGATTGGTGTAAAAATAAAGCACCATAGATCTATTAACTTTACTGATCACACTTAGATGTGCAATCACTCCCCCAAGGGCCATTTGTGAGCCAAAAAACCCCTAACAGGGTGCTTCCTGTCACAGTTTTCAGATGGTATTGTTGCACATGGTGAACATTGTGTACTTGCATTTTTTTCAGTTTTCTGTGCTGTCTTCTCACCTCTCCCCACCTTTATGTGTCAACAGACAAGCTATGAAAACAGGATGTACAATCTGAAGGTTGAATGCGGGCCAGGATACCCAGAATCACCACCTTTCGTCAGATTTGTGACAAAGATAAACTTGAATGGTGTGCACACCTCCAATGGTGTGGTATGTAAATTATTAGTTATTTTTCTTTTAAGATTTATTGCCTAAATTTGGATGCATAAGCTGTCAAAGATCTTTGGAATAGATTAAAAGGTTACACTGACAGACAAGACAGGACATCATTTGGCTCAGATTGTACTGGATTAGATCAGATTAGAGCATCGTGTCAAAAACATTAAGGTGCATTCAGTGAATGGAGCATTTACAAAATAGGAAGCTTGGGGGTAATTTAAAAATGGTACGTAGTGGTCCAGCAGAGCAGCTTTGACTCACTTGCTTGCAGTGCTCACAGCACTATTTGCAGTACATGTAGCAGAGTACACATGGTGCTAAGTCAAGCACTATCTTCACTTTTGGTTGATACAAATATACCATTTTCTTCACTTTTAATACAAATCTAACTTACTGTAAGAATACTGGCTGAAATATAAATATTTTTTAACTCCATAAAATCTGTATCAGGCCCCAAATGGTCCCTGTTTTGTATGGTGGTCAGTTAAATTACAGAAGTAGTCACTGTTCAAAGGGTATGATTTAATCCTCAGACAGCTAAGGCATCCATTGTATGTGGATAATGGCACAAGATCCTAATATGTTGGTTACATTATGTATATCTGCATTTTTATTGAGATATTTTAGTGTTTTACAAGAGCATCTGAGTCCAAATATGATTTATTAAAGCTTAATAAATGTAGGAATGTGGTCACTTTTTCCTAACTTGCATGAGGATCAAGAAACCATACTAGGGCCACCTGAAGGAGGTGGATAATCATATCTTAGACTGGTGTCATGCTTTTCCTTATGTTCTGTCATACTATGGATGCTTACAGTAATAAACAGGTTATAAAGAGGTCAATGTATGTGCAGATATTCAATATAAGACCAAAGCTCAGACTTCAGACTGCTCTAACCACTCGGTTTTTAGACTTCTTTATATTCTTGGCTCTGTATAATATTAAAGAGAGTGGAAATCCTTAAAAGGGTAATCTCAGGCACATAGTTTGCCAAGGGGCAGGCAGTCAGAAGAAAGCTAGCTTAAGTGAAGAGGTGCTAAAATGGCATGTTTCGTACTCTATGAACTTTAGAAGGTGTCTGAGCACATCCGTTCTAACATTTCCTCTGCCCGACAGGTTGACATGCATGCAGTGACTGCATTGGCCAAGTGGCAGAATTCCTACAGTATCCGGATGGTGCTGCTGGAGCTGCGACGGCTCATGACCTGCAAGGAAAACATGAAGCTTCCTCAGCCACCTGAAGGGCAGATCTATACCAACTGAGCCCCTGCTACTTTTGACTCCATTTTTCTTCTTGTTCCCCACGTTTTTGTCTCTCCCTCTCTGTTTTACTTTCATCCCTTTATACCCATCCTCCGTCATATCACATTCCACCTGCTGCCATTATCTTGGCTGAGCAAACACACACACACATACATACACACACAGCCACCCACGACAGAAAGCTTACAATTACAATAGCATATACATGCAGACACAGACACAATCCTGTATGCACACACTTAATTGAGAGCTCATGAAAGTCATTCCAGCCCTCGCCCTCTCCCATCACTGGAACTCTGGGTGGACTTGAGTCATCAGTCCACTCCAGATATGATCATTCGAATACTGTACATCTTACTAATCTTTTTTTTTATTATTATTTGTTTAAAATGCAGATTGTACAATAACATAAATAATCTTATTGACTGTATCCTTTTGTGTGTTGCCTTTTTGTATCATAGAAAACTCAACATATCTTCACATTGGTCACCTATTATATGGGAAAATTCTCTTTCAGGCTGTACATATGAAAGCTTATGCACGTGTCCGCACGTGGTTAAGTGGGAATTGGATATCTAAACTATTACATCTTAATATGCATAATAAGCAGTTCTCCTGCAGGTCTGCAGTTATACCACACTTAAAAAAAAATGGACCTTTTGGCCACTCCCTCGTATTCTTCAACAAGGGGTTGCCAGAGCAGATTAATCCGCATTGGTAATTTGACAGAGGTTTTACGGCGGATGCCCTTCCTGACACAACCCTCCATGATGAGATGTGCTTTTGTCTCCACCTGGAATCGAACCAGGGACCTTTCGCTTGTATGGCGAATGCACAAACCACTACGATAATAAAAGTGAAATAAGCCAGTCTCTCCAGTATAAAAAGGAGTAGTTACCTGTGAAAGTATCTTTGATCCTTATGAAAGGGATCCTTTTGTTCTCCACTTCTTTCACAATTTTTAAGTCATTGTTTCCTTTGAGATTTCCGGAGGTTGCAACTCATGCAAGATAATATGAAACATCAACATCAGTTGTCTCAGATTTTTTTTAAATGACTGGCATTATATATGGATGCATACTCATTTATCATGAGGGTATCATTAAAGTATAAGAATAAAATCCCAGAATATATGAACAAAATATGTGTTATATATGAATTAACCCCCTGAAATATCTCATTTTTAATGGGGGTTTTTGGGACTTTGATGATAATTGACATCATAAAACAAACCAGATTTAAAAAATTGAACCAAAAAAGTTTATTATATTAAGATTAATTAAGACTATAATAAGCAGGTTTTTGAAATGTACCCCTTATTCTAATTTTATTTGGTTTATCTGGTTTGAAAGTTTCAGTTCCTGCTCACATACAGTAAACAATTAGGTCTACAAGTATTTGGACAATTACAGAATTGTTTGTAGTTTTGCTTCTGTACACTGCCACAGTGGATGTTAAATTCATGTTCAGCTTTAAGTAAAAGGAATTGCACTAACTGTTTAGGAATTACAGTCATTTTATACACAATCCCCCAATTTCAAAGGCTCAAAAATAATGGGACAAACCAACATGATTTTAAATAATAAGGATTGTTTTTAATACTTGGATGGAAAACCTTTGCAGTCAATGATTGCCTGAAGTCATTGAAGGTGAAATTCTTGGTTCAAACAAATGTTTAAAATAAGTCTGTCAGAGAAATGGAAAAATTTCCTATAAGTAATAGCTGTTGGTTTGAACTTCAGTAGGTCATCTTAACCATGTCTACATGCCTAAATGCATTGATTTGCTGCCATATGATTGGCTGATTAGATATTTTGGCTCAGCAACAACAAGGGACAGGTCTATCTAATGATGTGGCTGGTGAGTGTGTGTCAGTAAATAGTTTTCAGCCCTGTACAGGGCTGATACAGCAAAAGTGTTTTTTTGTAGTAACAGATATCTTGAACTTTTTTTTTTGATTTACCAAAAACTGTAAAAGTCCTCATGCGTGACAACCAGCTGTGGTTTTGTTAGAGAAGAATAGAGTAAATGGGATAAAAATAGCGTATTTTCTAAAAACTTTTAAGCCTCAAGTAAAATTAAAGCAGAAAGCAGAACTGACAGGCATGAGCTGTGAGAGAGAAGAAGGAGGAAACATGAGCACCTGTTTGTCTGAGCAGATTATGCAAAGCAAAAGGCTAAATTTGTTTTCGCAGAGCCGGTTATGGAACACTGGTAATGCTGTTTCTCTGAGACACTGGAAAAACTCAGCAACATATCATTAATATTATTAATTAGACCTTCTCTTCTGCTACGAGAAGTCAAAATGAGTCTGTATTCCTGATGGTAGAAGGGAGCACTAGCTCACAGGGGCACAAACAGGCCTGAGCTAGTTATAAAAGAACAAATGTGACTGTTTTTCACTAACAGGAAGTGAAAAAAAAATGTGTGTCAGTGCAAGTTTCGACAGAGCCAGCAGACGTCAATACATTAGTCATCTTTTAGCCTCTTTACACTGACCCTCATGCAATTTCCCCCCTGGGATTAATAAAGTATTCTGATTATGGTTCTGATTCTTGTACGTTTATTACAATTTCAATTTCAAATGCTTATTGATCACTTTCAAAACTCTTCATGAGCTCTCTTCAAAAAACATGGCTGATTAACCCTTTCATGCATCAATTATGACATCTTCAGTCAAGAACTGTGTTGGCTGATGAGCCACTATAGCAACAAAACCAATGTATATTAAAGAAAATGGCTTTTGAATAGCTGTCCACTGTAGTGACTAACATGCATATAAACTTAAAACAATACATTGTTTGATATCAGGGCTCTGAAGCTCTCTAACAATCAGCCTGAGATTGATTCAGATGGCTGAGTCTGTAGCATCTTTTCTAACAGAGACTGTTTGTTCTTACAAACTGTCAACTGGTTGTCTTTTATTTAGCTCTCTGTATAGCAATTTAACCGTATGAATGTTGTTATCCTTCTGTTGCAGAAGCATTGTGTTTTCAGGTTGTCTGTCCATCCATTACAAATCTTGTCACCACTACAGGAGCTGACTTGTTTGTTGAATCTTTACCAAACTTTGTGTAGTTAATACTAATAATGGGTAGAACAAATGATAACATTTATGAGATTCTGGGGTCAAAAGTCAAGGTCACACAGAGTAAAATGTACCTTTAGCTGCTCCTGGGATTTTTCCCAAGGGGTCGCCACAGCACATTAATCCCTATTGCTAATTTGGCAGAGGTTTGAGTAACCCTCCATGGTGAGAGGGGCTTGTGTCCCCTTCTTGTTACCACTGCAGGAGTTTATTGGTCTGCTGGATCCTAGCCAAATTTTGTGTACTTAATACCCACGATGGGTAGAACTGATAACATTTTTGAGGTCACGGGGTCAAAGACTGAGGTCACATGGGGTTGTCAGTGAAAATATCTTTGCTGCCACAGGAGCTGACTGGGCTCCTAGATCCTTGCCAGTGCTTGTATGGTTGATAGGTACACCATGATTGGTAAAAGAATTGATTGCATTTTTTGAGGTCTGTGTATTTGTCCACTACAAAATTTACAACTAGAGGAGTTGACTTGTTTACTGGATCATTTTCAAACTTTGTGTGGTTGATTCTTGTGATGGATAGAACATCTGATAATATTTACAAGATTGTGGGGTCTAAGGTCAAGGTCACACAAGGTCATTTTACTATTAGAGGCAGCCCAATAGTTGAGCCTCATGGTGACATTTCTTTCCCACTGAGACTGATGTTTACGTTCTGATGAATTGTGCCACTGAGCTGTAGTTCCATTGTCAGCTCTAAACTTTAAATTTAGGAGTACCAAACTGTTTTAGTTCATGGGCCACACACAGACTAGTTTGATCTCAGAGGATTGTACCAGTAAAACAGCATGGTAACATTTATGAAAACTTCTCTTTTCTTTAAATGTAAAGATGTGTATTCAATGAGCCACACATTTACAAGAAGAAGAACAGCTTGATATGCCTGAAGAAAAATGAGAGAAGTTTCAACTATGCATCTAAGTATTTTGCATGTTTCAGTTCTAAAACTACTTTCACATTTCCACAAGTTTCACCCCTGGCACCACCACACCAGGAACAAGAATGCATTATATTTTTAAAAAAAGGAAATGATGGCTTCACTGCAGTTTCACACTTTGTAAAGACAGTCAGTGGACCGAAATGGGTCCGATGAACACGCTGGTTTAGGGCCTAATACTGCTGACATCATCATCAGCCTCACCTGTTCCAGCCATCCATCCATGCATGTATATCATGGGGACAGCAGTCTAAGGAAAGACGACCATACCAGACCTCCCTTTCTCCAGCCAACTCCTCCAGCTCTTCATGTGGGGACACTACAGAAGAGCTGCAGGAGTTGGCTGGGGCTACGTCCTACCCACTCCTGGTAGGAAGTGCTGGGTAGTGAGGTGAGCCTGAGCATATCTTGTTGGTACCTCAACCTCATGCACAAGTTGAGGCTCCTTCCCTACCAGAGAGGTGATGTTACATGAACCTATAGCCAGTTTTGGCAAACAGGGATTGGAATGCCAGGGTGTCTGCCACTGCAATCCACACTGCATTGGAGCATTGGACCCCTCCTGCGAGTGTATTGTACAGTATGTGAAAATTGTATGTTAAAATATGTTGTTGACTTACTTGACTTTTTAAAAAATCAACAATTTAAAATATTTTTGCTTTGTTTAGAAAATATGTGCTATTTCATAATTTTAATGTCTTAATTATTGTCTTACACTGAAGAAAAAAGAAAAAATAGATGAATAAATGTGTCCCAACTTTCAGCTGGTACTGATAAACTGCAATCATTCATCCTTCCATGGTGAATATTTTAAACCTGCTTATATCTGGGAAAAGATTATAGAAACTGGACCCATGTGACAGGGATCCAGTGTGTCCAGTACTAAGAGTCTGAAACTGAATATTACTGGGAATTTTCAAACATGTCAAAAGGCATATTATGGTTGTCAATATAATGAGGGCCACAATAATTTTATACTAAAAATATACATGAAGTGGCTTTTCCTCTAAAATAATCTTGCACTAGTGTGTTGTGCAAGTTTCCAGCCTTCCCATTAACTGCGCAGTGTGTTCAAGTGGACTTTTTCAAGAGGACTTCTCAAGGTCTGCAGTTAAGTGATTGATCTCTGATTTATCTAACACTTGAGGCCAGTAGAGGGCAGTGTAGACTTAAGCTCCACAGGACTGCTTTATCTGTTTTAATCTGTTCAGTGTGATATTTAACAATTATATGACTATGAAGGAAGCGAAATATGTTTCTGTTGAGTTGGAACCCCAACTCAACAGAACCCCAACTCAATCCCATAAACCTAAATGGTGTCGCACTTTCAGCTACAGGTTGGTACTGGTTGTCAATTTGAGACTGTTTTTTAAAGCTTGGATTTCTTTATATTTTTGGCAAACTGGCACCATACAAAACAAACTGAATGAGCTATTATCAGTTCCTATTTGTGACTTACTGATGATTGTACAGACAAATATAACTGATTTAGATTGTGATTTCGAAGTAAGTTTGTGGAAGTTAGTTTTGATTATGGAGAGTAGATATAAAAGAATTACTGAATCTAAAAATACAGTTTTTGTCAGTATGTTCAGATTTGATGATGTTATGACTCAGAGATGGAGGAGCATAATTTGTGACTTATATTCCCAGAAGGCCCTACTGTATATTAGTCTCACAAACCTCCGGTAAGCCTTTATCCTGTTAAATGTGCATCTACAAAGAAGATCCTTTAATTTTAAGATGGTTAAACTCCACCTGTAGCTGTTTTGGGACAGTCAAAAACAATTATTATAGCCTGATTTATTTTTCAGCTGTGTGTAAGCAAAAATGTTAAGAGCTCCTCAGAGTGCTGCAAGACTAACTTCCTAATCAAAAGTAGGCTGTGGGGAAGAATGGTGAGTACATTTCCACACTGCCCCCTGTTATCCGGTGGAGCTGATCATTAGTCCCGGATTGGACTCTGACCTACACCACTACCACGAGAGTCCCATCAGTTTATGCAAGAACAGCCGAAGAACAATAATCTCTTTGTAAGATGACAGCAAGTCCTATTCAGTGCCTCCAGGGAGTAAAGAAACCTGTAAGTATAATTTAATGTCTAAAAGGAATATTTGCTTGAGGGCTCAGTTGGGAGTGCGTGTAAACACTGTATATTCTGTTCTTCTTTAAATGCCACAATCTCAGCTGATTACAGCATGTGTCTTAAGCATAATACCATATTTGTCAGTTGACTTAGTGACAGCTTTTTCAGATTTCCTTTATCATAAGACTGACTTCTCACTTATTTTATCATGAGATCGGCATGGAAGCCACAAGCACGCAAAGAGAGACAAAAAGGGAACGAGGAAGAGAGCATGGGTTGGCCCATATGGTTTGTTGGATTCCTCAACAACGTGTGAAAGGGATGTGAAAATTGTATCAGCTGCTTGAAACGTATGTAGCGCAGTGTGGGTGTGAACTTTCTACATGAATCCTCAAGAAGTTGTGAGATTTTTCATAATGACAAAATAAAAGTGCACTATGGAAAGAATGAGTTATAATGATCAGGGATCAGTGGTGTAAAGGTTCTGTGTTATGTAATATAGCATCCTGTATAAAGTATGATGCTCCGGATCACAGTAACAACAATAACTTCTCAAAAAACACTTCTCAGGCATGAATGCAACATTAACAGTAAATACAGAAATGTAGTGTTGATATTATAAGATATACTGTTTGCCAGTGAAGACTTGAGAATTTTACTTGAAGTATTTTGCACTCTTCTATTAATAATGCAGATTAAGATATGACACATTTTCACATCATGACATTAAACATTTAACATCCAATTCCAGAGATAGGGAAGTAACAAGTTCAAATACTTTGTTACTGTACTTAAGTAGAGTTTTCAGGTATCTTGAATATATATATATGTCTGACATCTTTTTTAATTTACTGCCTACATTTGGGGGAGTTATTGATTATTTTGATTGACATCAAACTGATTTGAACCTAAATGAAGGAAACAATTATGTATAAAGTCCCAATCCTATTGGTGTATCTTCATCAGTGCTTATCACATGCAACTAACGTAAAAAAACGTAGAGATGAAAGAGGCAAAAACATATGATTTATGCATCATTTATTGTACTATGTGCATTTTCTTTCTAAGTATGTAGGAAAAGCAATTCATCTGCAACACATGCAAAAGCAGAAAAGGGTTGGTTTTATATCTGCTGTTTTTCCTTTTCCTGTGTTCATAACAGTTGTTCAAGTTGAGTATATTAATCAGAGTCACCAACAGAGGTTGAAATAAAGATGTTATTTCCTTGTATTAATAAAATACATATTTTATCATATCCATATGACCTGAGGTTCAATTAGCTATGCACAAAAATATCTGGTCAAAACGGCCTTCAAAGAACTACCTTTTATCTTTATACTTTGAGTATATTTCAGTCTGTACTTTTTCACTTTTACTTGAGTAATGAAGTTGAGTCAGTACTTCAACTTCTACCAAAGTCTTTTTTTTAATACTAACATCTGTACTTCTAATTGAGGAAAGAAGGGCTGTACTTTTGCCAACTCTGTTTACTTCAAACCAGCATGTAGCTGGATGTGTCCTTCAACTGATACATTTCATTGTCTATACAGATGATTTTGTCACGTTTTGAACTGAAAAATCAAATTCACAGTGCAATAGTTTATGAAAAAGAGCTGATTGGGCTAATGTATTAAAAGCAAACATGGTCAACAATTGGTAAGGTAGAAAGCGGGATCTCAGGTAGTATTTGTAACTTATTTTACTACACTATGCCACCGCCAGCTGATGGACAAAAGAAGGAACTTTTGTTTTAACTGTTTGCCTACTTATATTATCTTCTTCAAATCTTATCTTTGGAACACCTTGAATGACTTTTTTTTCTTTTCAGTTTTGGGACAAACATTGACTTGGACTCAAGGATGACCTGATTAGATTTTGGTGGTCAAAAGTCATGGTCACTGTGACCTTGCAAAGCCAGATTTTAGTTATAACTCCAGAACTCATACACTAATTTGTATGGAAAATCTACACAATCTAATTGGCTAAAATGATGAAGTGATGGCATTTTGTATGCAAAAGGTCAAATATATGTGTTTGGACTTCAATCACGAGGTAGCAGTTATACTATATGAAGAAATTTAATATCCTGTGTCAGACATACAAAAGCAGCTTACATCAGTTAAATAGTGTCCACAAAAGGGATCTGAAGTGCTCTGCCCGCTATTTTTGAACATCCTCTGACCTTTAGTGCACTTCTGAACTTTTCATTTAGCTGCTGTTCAGTATTTATTTAATGGCTGTTTGGTGGTGCATGCTGAATATGCTGTGCTGTTGTTACTTGTCATCCTGCTTGGAGCATAAATAAAGTATTTAAGTAAGTATGGAGCGGTGATAATTTGGGCTTATTTTGTAGCCACAGGACCTGAGGACCTTGCAGTCATCGAGTTGACTCTGAACTCCTCTGAATACCAAAGTATTGTTGAAACTGACAAAGTCATACAGAAAACAAGTGCTTTAAGTTATTACTGCTAAAGGTGCTTCTACAAGTTAATGAATTATGGGGTGTACTTTGTTTTTCACAGGATTGCACAGTCCTGTGAAAACTTTCTTGTTCATGACTGCATAACTTGCAGAACTAAAAAAATCACAATTTCTGTCATCCAATGCATCATTTTAAAAAAGTTTTTTTTTTTTTTTTTTAAAAAGCTATTTAAAGACCTTGTAGACCTTCTTGGAGTCTGTACTTCCCAGCAGCATGAGGGCTAAAGCCATCTATTTTTCTGACATGAAAACTTACATAATGTGTCTTTTTATACTGTGACTCATAAGAGTCCTCATGTCTTCTAATAAAATTATAACTATTTAAACTGTCACAAAGATACAAATTAACTTCAGGCACTTCTTGTGTAAGACATTTGAGTCATAGTGGTCTTGCTGAAGAATTTTTATCTTGAGTTCATTGTGACTGCGAGCAGTTGAGAAAAAGCTGTCATGAAGAATAAAGCCTGACATAATGAATTCTGAAATTCAAAAGAACCCAAGGAATTTCCACTTGATATGGCAAATGGAATTTAGCAGATTTAACTCAGAGTGAATTAACAGTAGAAAACCTGTTTGTCTTTTTTCATTCAAAAATCACTGAGGTTAAAATATGGTGATTATATCTATATACTAATGCCTTCTTCCCTCCAATGTTTCTGTTTATGTCAGCATGTCACCAATAACAGAACAAAGGAAAATAAAATAAAATACAACAGAAAAGCACCCCCCCCAAAACCCCCCCAAAAAATAAAGTCATACGGTTACCCTTTCTTATTATTTTCTTCACGTGGTATAATATTTTCAATCTTACTGGCTAAACTGGATCCTTCTGATTCTTGTGTTTCTTTAGGTATCACAAACAGCAGAGGTGGATCTATTTCCTCAGACTTCTTCAAACTGACCTGGTTGCAGTATGGCTCTGCTTGTCCATTTTCTGGCCTGCGCCTTTGGCCTTGGCTCATGGGTGGCAGTGAATGGTCTGTGGGTGGAGCTGCCGCTCATCGTCAACACACTCCCTGAAGGCTGGGAGCTCCCCTCCTACCTGACAGTTATCATTCAGCTGGCCAACCTAGGTCCTCTGCTGGTCACCGTCATGCACAAACTGTACCCGGGTTGTCTTAAAGAGCATATTGTTATTTACTGCATCCTTTCCATTGGTGTGCTGTCCTGCATCCTGCTTGCCTTCTTCTGGGACCGGACTACATTTGTGGCAGGGGCATCACATAGTACAGCCTTCTTTATCATGACTTTCTTCCTTTCTCTGGTGGACTGCACTTCTTCAGTTACCTTTCTGCCTTTCATGATGCAGCTTCCAGCAAAATACATCACCACATATTATATTGGAGAAGGACTGAGTGGTTTCATTCCTGGGGTAGTTGCTCTAGTTCAGGGGGTAGGCATGGCCAAATGTGTGAACTCCTCTGAGACTGGAGGGAATCACACAGAGTCATTACATACAGAATATCTGCCTCCAAACTTCTCAGTTGAGGTGTTTTTCTTCTTTCTAGTAGCCATGATGTGCATAAGCTTGGCTGCTTTTGCTGCACTGAACAGACTTCCTCGGACGTTCGAGCTGTCAACTGAGAACCTTGTTCCGGATACAATGGCGTCTGTCAGCTCTGGCCTGGAGAACTCTGGGGCTGGGACTGATGGAGGGCATGTGAAAACCAAGGGTGAGGAGGCCACCCAGGGCAGGCATCCACTGGCAAACGACTCTATGTACCAGCTGACCTTCATCTACTTTCTAGTGGTGTGGGTTAATGCTGCAACCAACGGCCTACTGCCCTCTGTGCAGACATACTCCTGTATGCCATACGGGAACCTGGCCTATCACCTCTCTGCAGCTCTGGCATCTGTGGCCAACCCGTTGGCCTGTACACTTGCAATGTTTGTCCAGAACAGGTAAAAATATTTAACTGAAGAAGTTTATAATTTTAAAGTTTGTCTTAAATCAATAATCAGAGACACTGATGAACATGAAAACAGAGTTTACTTCCTGTGATCATCAATTCTTCCTATGTTTGTCCAGTGGGATAGATTATGGATAAGATCTACAGTTTTCAGTCTGTGCAAACATATATTTCAAAGTGTATCTGAAGCTAACAAAGAAACGAAGAAGATCTATTTTCTGTTAAAATAAATTCTTGGAACAGAGCCATTCTCAGTAGTATGTAGATTCCGCTGATAGCGAGCAGGCTTGTACTACAAAGCAGGATTTAGGCTTATCCAGGTAATTTCAGGTTTAATCCTGATTTTCTGTATTATGAAGGTGGTTCACTTCTTACAAGGGCACATTGCCATAAAACTTACACTGCAAACCTAACCTGCTCCAGAGCAGGTTATATTCCAGATTAGAGATCAATACATATGAAATCACTGCCAGCTGACCAATCAGTTCAATGGAAAATAGCATCACTATTACTAGAAGATCCCTTGGACCTGTGTGTGCAGATAGTAGGGGTCAAAAGTATTTTTAATAGCATCTAAAGTCTTTATCTTTCCCTGATGAACATCAGTAAAATATATAAATTCTGGCTGCAAGCAATTTTACAATTTTGTTGGTGGCTTCTCCCCTTCCCCCCAAGGGGTCACCATAGCAGATGAATCAGCATACAGTATGTGATTTGGCACAGATTTTACACCGGATTCCCCTTCTGATGAAACCCTCCCAGACAGACAGCCACTTTTAGCATGACACTGGCTCTAGGAGTACATTAGCTGGTGATCCCCAAGGTTAGGCTTGTGCCTACCCCTGGTTGTGAAAATCAAATTTGCACATAGTCTAACCTTGAATTCTGTTTTTATATTTAATGTTTACTCATTAAAGATCACAGGGGCTTCAGCTGAAAGAATAAAAGCTCAAACTGTTTTACAGCCATTAAATATTCATTTACTAGAATAACAATAATAATCCATCAGATTCTCCCATAAACTGTGGTAATGATATTTTTTTTGCTGTCTTTCCTTTCTGGCTTCAAATTACAATTATTAGGTTATACTTCATTGATATGGTAGACCTTTTCCAGCACTTAAAGCGCACATGCCTAATGCAGTACTTTTAATTCTGTACTGTGCTTTTCCTCTCACACACACTCACACACTACTGCTTTGTCTGCAGCAGTTACTTTTAGCTTGTTTTCTATGTGTAACCCCTTCATATTTTTCTATTACTGAAGGTCTTATCTTCCTATGTAAAATCAGCCACTCTACTGCACGTGGACTTTACTGTGCATGTTTGTAATTGGACAGAGGCTGCCAATACCATCCCTTTCATGTAACTGTTCTTGTCTGTGCTAGTTTGATAAAACCTGTGTTAACTTATGGAGATGATAATCATTTTCATTTGAACTCTTAGCCCAGTGTTGGGGTAAGTGAAGCCAGATAATGGAAAGACATCCAAGGTATCTTGAATTTACTTCATAGCACAGAGCCCTGTGCAAAGCTAAACCATCTTGGTGATTTGAAACTGAATGTCATGAGCAAGTAGAATCATAACCAGAATCTGAATACTTCATTAATCAAGGAAATTGCTTATTATTGCTAATTGCTGGATCTAATCTAGAAACTGACTGACACTATGCCTTCATATTGGGGCACAATTCACAGCTTTTAGTTCAGGTCACGGGTCCACAACCAGTTCTGTAATAGAAGTGAGGCAGTAGACTGTACATAAAAGATGGTGTCTTAAACCTCTTTCTAGCCAGCAGGTGGCGACTGCTGTAGTTGCAAAGACTACACATTGTAAAATGACCCAACTGCTCCTTTGATCTATGACTTCAGTTAACACTTTCCTGGTGATAATATGGTTTAATATGATTTAATAATAGTCACATTTTATTTAATAATGTCCAAAGTTTATTTTGTACATGATGGTCCCCACAAGTGTTTGCTATGCAGCAGGCCAACCTTATGATTGACAGAGTACACAGTGTAGAGATGAAAGAGGCAAAAAAACCTCATATGATTTATGCATAATTTTTATCACTATGCTCGTTTCTCTGTTTAGGTGTGGGGGCAAAGTCACCCATCTACAATAGTGGCAACAAACAACAAACAAACCTACTTTTTATCTGCTTTGCTTTTCTCTGCTTGGGTTCTACATAACTATACAAAAGAAGTGGAAATAAAGTCCCCATTCTTTTGGTATTATTTTATATTATATTAAGGTTCAGTCAGCTTGTACAAAAATATCTTGCAGAAATGTCCTTCAAAGACGTACTTGTTACTTTTATACTTTGAGTGTATTTCAGAGCCGGGACTTTTTCACTTTTACTTGAGCAAAGAAGTTGAGTCAGTACTTTAACTTCTGCCAAAGTTGTTTTCAACACAAGTATTTGTACTTCTGCTTTTCTAAGGAATGTGTTTACTTTTGCCACCTCTGTTGAGGTTTCATGACAGGACCGCACTAACCACTGGGTGATGCTATGGTGGTCACATCCATCTGTTATATACAGTCGGTGAAAGCAAAAGAGAACTTAACTTTGCTGTATCTCCAGTGAATTTTAATTGTACCTGCAGTTTTTCAGTACTTCCAAAATGAGTAAAATCACAAAGGAACAGCTGCTGTGGTGGTGCTGAGTTAAATATGTAACCCCCTGAGAACACACTCATTTTTCATTTAGCGTGGACATGACCTTTAGGTGATTATATTACTGTCACGCCAGAGCACCACAGGAAAGTAGATAACCACTTTATTCATCTTACTTAGACTGCTGAAGTCTTACATTTTTTTTTCCTTTTGGACAAAAAGAGGAATGTGGATTCTGTCCACCATCAGGTACTTTTAAAAGTCCTAGGAAAGTAGCTTTTATTGGTGTGTGTGAATAGCAGGAGGGTTGTTTCACTATCTGTCTAACTGGCTTGGGCACAGGGTCCATCAAACAACTCCTTCTAAAAGACGCGTTATCTTTGGATACCAAGAAATTAGCTAACTGCTGCTGATGACTAATGCCTTCTGTGTTCAGGTCACTGGTCTTTCTTGGCCTGCTGACTGCGGTGGGGACAGGATTTGGCAGCTATAACATGGCAATGGCAGCTATGAGTCCGTGTCCTTTGCTTCAAGGATCTGCAGCAGGGGAGGCGATAATTGTGAGTGAAACACAAACATGTTCCCTGAGAGAGGTGTGGCGAAGGATGAAGAAACAGAAAACGGTGATAAAGTTCAACTCCTCCCTCACAAATGTCCTGAGTGTTGAACTCTGCTCACTCTAATAACTTATGAAACGAGGAAACATATTTGGACTGTCACTGTTAAATCCTGGTTTGTTTTTCAGACATAAATATGTTAATGTGGTCACAGTAATGTATTTCAGATGAGTTACTGAGTATCTGTTCTTTTTTTTCTCTCACTAGGTGCTCTCATGGCTCTTCTTCACTGGAACAATGTCTTATGTTAAAGTAATGGTGGGTGTCATTCTGAGAGACCGGAGTCACAGTGCTTTGGTCTGGTGTGGAGCTGCCACACAGATGGGCTCACTAGTAGGCTCTGTCACCATGTTCCCACTAGTTAGCATCTATCAGTTCTTTAAGTCAGGAGACTTCTGCAACATGAAATGTCCTCTATGACCACAGTACTGAGAACAAGCTTGAGACTTTTGGGTATGCCTCTTCTTTTTCTTCTTTCGGCTGCTCTCTTCAGCAGCTCATCTGCCTCCATCTCACCCTATCCCTTACATCCTCTTCCCTCACACCAACCCCCTGCATGTCCTTCACTACACCCATGAATCTTCTCTGTGGTCTTACTCTTCTCCTCATGCCTGGTAGCTCCATCTTCAACGTCTGCTGAACAAGATATCCACTATCTTTCCTCTGCACATGTCCAAACCATCTCAGGCTTGATCTCCAAACTGCTCAACGTGAGCTGTCCCTCTGATCTACTAATTTCAAACCCTGTCCATCCTGGTTAGTCCTAAAAAAAAAGCTCAGCATCTTGTGCTAATTAAATCTTTTTGCTGAAAAACAGATGAAAGGATCAATATAGCTCTTATGTCTATAAACAATGTGAACAATATGAACAAATGTGAAGCAAGAAACAGCATGACATTCAGTTTAGTCAACTGAAATATAAACGGAAGATTGGTTGTGCTTTTTTGCAGGGAAGCTTCTTTTTCCTCTTTAGCTGCTCCCGTTAGGGGTCGCCACAGTGGATCGTATTACTCCATCTCTTCCTATCCCTTGCATCCTCTTCCCTCACACCTACCCTCTGCAAGTTCTCCTTCACTACATGCATGAACCTTAATGTAATAATGACCACTAACTGAACATAACTCTTTATGTCATGTTTACATTTTTCATTGAGCTGATTAAACAAACATGTTGGCTTCAGAGGTGCAGTGACAGAGTTTTTGTTGCTTCTCTCTTTGGGCAGAGCCCAGTTAGCTGCTTCCAGCTGTTTCTAGACATGACACTGGTATAAACTTTCTCAACTTTTGCTTTTTTATTTACTTTGCGCTTATTAATACATGTTTGTACTTGTAAAAGCAATAAACATATGAAATACTCTTTGTGGGTTTAATCTCATTTATTTACGTTCTTATCAGAAAGTAGACTGCAACAGCTATGAAACATTACCTTATTTGACCACTAGATGGCAGAAGCTCTCTTTTAAAACATGGCAGTTTGAAAGCTGCAGGCCCACAAATCCTTCCACGTGAAATACAGTTTACTGTGCACATGAAAAATAAAGAGGGTTAAAATAGATTGAAGGCTCATATTTATGCACCCATTATACTGGATGTTTTGCTTTTAAAATCGTTCATGTATAAAATGGAAAACTCATAAAAACAGGTGGTTGATGCATTTTATTATTTAGGAATATGATGAACAGAGAGGCAGGACATTGACAGCTATTTATAGTATCATAGTACCAGTGCCAGCTTGAAATAAGCAGCGGAATGTACTGGTCCAGGACAAATACAGTTGCAGACACTGTAAACACTATAAGTCCTGCAGAAAATATGAAATTGTTCAGGTTATCATTTTTAGCTGCATTTATCATACTGTTTGCTGTATCCAAAGAGGGACAGTAGAACTACTGAAGAACATTGAATATTTGCTTTTTATCAAACTGAACAATGAAAGTATAGCTGCACTTATGTACATACATTTATTTGACATGTTAGAAGTTACTGAACGGATTTTTTTAAATTACTAACTTGCAAAATATGACACATTGTTAAAATTAAAATAGCAAGTCCCAAACAGCTGACTTGTAGGCCTCATCAAAAACTATTGTATAGTGGGAAGGGTTAGGTCAGTGGTTCTCAGCCTGTGGGATGGGCCCCACTGGTGGAGCGGAGAAGACCAGATGAAAAAATTTGAAGTAAACCTTTTTTAATGGAAAATAAACACGTTTGCTGATGCTATTGTTCTGATAATATTTACTTATATTTAAGCAAAATTCAGCTCGTATATAATGACTGATAATATCATGGGACGTCCGGTGTGTCATGTAGGGTGTGAACTTTTTCTGGCTTCTAAAGTGGGGTATGCCACAAAAAATTTGAGAACTGCTGGATTAGGTCAAAGACCCATGACTTCCCCTCTAAGCATTTCAGATGTTTTCATTTAGATACCTATTAAATTATTTAATATATTACACTTGAACAAAAATGGTTAAAGCTGATTACATATTTGTGCAGCCTGAATTATTTTCTTTTCTCTCCAGTGAATCATCTCACTTTTCCCTCATATTTATCTTGTGACTCACTAGTGTGGCCTGACCCTTAGGTTGGACTAATGTACCTAAACATATCTACCAAGATAAGATAAACCTGCTCCACTTGACAAACTAAATCAGTGAAATGCTTACGCACTGTTGCATCAGTATTAAAACATCATGCCACATAATAATATATGAGTTAGACTGGCTATTTTTTAACACTTTAGCTATTATGTAAGGGTTTGAATGCAGGACGTTGCTATGTTGCATTCTCCTCTGAAAATTGTTTGTTCCCAGCCCCAAAATGGACCGTTTTAAAGTCCAGCAGATAGTTTATTTTTTATTTTTACCTTAGGGAGGTTATGTGACTGGTTCAGGTTGTCTGTTATGATTACTTGAAAATTCCTGACAGACAAAAAAGTTATGGACAGATCTGGTGGTGTGTGGCTGAGCATAGCCAAACTTTTAGGGTCCAGATCTGGATCCAGGAATTTTTTTGGGAGGATTCTTTTTATCATTGAGAGCTCAGGCAAAATTTGACATTTCGTCTCAACAAACACAGCCCAAATTTAAAAAAAAAAGGGTGGGGCACTGCAGAAAATATAAATAAAAACACAATGCAGTGGTTTGTAAATTTCACAGACCAATTTTTTATTTGAAAAATAACATAGAAAATAAATCAAATGTTGGAAGTGAGATATTTTACTATTTCATAAAAATACAGGCTCATCTTGAATTTGATGTCAGGAACACATCTCAAAAAGTTGAGACAGGGCCATGTTTACTGCTGTGTAGCATCCCCTATTCTTTTAACAACAATCCATAAATTTCTGGGAACCGAGGAGACCAGTGGCTGGACCTTTGGTAGAGGAATATTGTCCTATTCTTGTCTGATATAGGATTCAATTTGCTCAACAGTACTGGGTCTTCTTTGTCATATTTTCACCAAATGTTTTCATCTGGTGAAAGGTCTGGACCACAACACCCATACCCTTCAACTACAAAGCCATGCTTTTGCAATATCTAACCTTTATGCAACCTTTTTTAGAACTGGGGTTGTACATATCAAGGATATATTGGAGAACCACCACTTCAATGTCCTTGAGAAAATATCCCAAATTAATCCAGAACCAGATATCCTTCTGGATTCAGGGACTCAATTCATGGATGGTTTGGAGAAAATTTTCAGCTTTGGCAGAGGTACTCAGCTTCTCACTGCTGCTGCTAATTAAAGAGAAAATTATAAGCTTCAAGATGTAGTTTAACTAGAGGTCTAGCCAGTATTATTGTCCACTATTTATGCGGTGAATGTGCGAGTCTTGCAACATGGTTCTCTCATTGATAAACATCAACTATCACCGCAACTATCACTATAACCATCACCACAACCCTCCATCAGGCCCTCACACACCTGGACTGTAAAGACACCTATGTACGAATGCTGTTCATCGACTTCAGCTCAGCATTCAACACAATAATCCCTCAGCAGCTCATTGAGAAGCTGAGCCTGCTGGGCCTGAACACCTCTCTCTGTAACTGGATCCCGGATTTCCTGACTGGGAGACCCCAGTCAGTCCGGATCAGGAACAGCACCTCCAGCACCACCACACTGAACACTGGAGCTCCTCAGGGCTGTGTGCTCGGTCCACTGCTGTTCACCGTGTTGACTCATGACTGTGCAGCAATGCACAACTCAAACCACATCATCAAGTGTCTTGATGCATGCTCAATCATCCAGGTACGTAAAGCCTCAAAAGTTGATTCTGTTCATCTGGACGTAGGGTTTTCCGTGGGAGAAATGTTTCATCACTCATCCAAGTGACTTCTTCAGTCTCAACTGACTG
>VUQH01006526.1:36224-51653 GCA_015106775.1 Etroplus canarensis | reverse complement strand
TGAAAGCTTTCCTGAGCCCATGCAGTGATTTCCATGACAGAATTATTCCTGTTTGCAATGCAGTACTGCCTGAAGGCTCAAAGATCACGAGCATCCAGTATTGGTTTTTGGCTGTGTCCCTTGCACACAGAGATATCTCCAGAGCCTCTGATTCTTTTGATGATATAATGTACTAGAGATGATGGAAACTTCAATGTCTTTCCATTTTTACATTGAGAAAGATATTTCTAAAATTGTCTCACAATTTGTAAGCACAGTTTCTGGCAGATTGCTGAACCTCTGCCCATCTTTACTTCTGAGAGACTCTGTCTCTCTAAGGTGCTTGTTTTATACCCGATCACATTATGGCCTGTTGCCAATTCACCTAATATCTTTCAACATGTTCCTGAAGCTGTTTGTTTTGTAACACCACTTACTTTTCCAGCCTTACACTACCAGTCAAAAGTTTAGACACTATGGCCAAGCGTGTCCAAACTTTTGACTGGTAGTGTCTGTAAATTGTATAGCTAATACCCAGGTATTATTGCAGTTAATGTTGCAGTTTATTATTTACACAGAGGGTATATGTGAATGCAATGTAGAAATGTGTGAATGAGAATGTGGATAATGAGACTGGCTATGATTAAATATAACAGTATAGTATATATATTTATATATATGTGTATGCTGAGCCCATGCAGTGATTTCCATGACAGAATTATGTTTGCAATGCAGTACTGCCTGAAGGCTCAAAGATCACAAGCATCCAGTGTGTGTGTGTATATATGTGTGTGTGTGTGTGTGTGTATGAAAATGTACCTTTCGGCTGCTCCCTTGTATTCTCCACCAAGGTGTCGCCAAAGCGGATTAATCCGCATGGGTAATTTGGCAGAGGTTTTACGCCGGATGCCCTTCCTGATACAATCCTCCATGATGAGAGGGGCTTGTGTTCCCACTTGGAGATCGAACTGGTGACCTTTCGCTTGTAAGGCGACTGTGCAAACCAGTGTGCTACGCTAATCTGGTTGAAATTAAGTTTCAGGTTTTTCAAGCATTTCAGCATACGTAGGCAGAAATCCTTCCGATTTCAGCATTCACATGGCATTATTAGCAGGAAATTAAATTTTCTAGTTATTAATGTGAATGCTGCTTCAGCATCCACACTACTGTTGTTATTCCACCATTTTTCAGCACTTTATACATTCAGTTTACTTTGTGCTATTGAAACCATTCAGGTATCAAAATGTTTAGCTTTTTCAGGACATTACTGTTCAGGTTTTTCTAACTTTATACTATTTAAAAAATGTAAGGTTTATGCATCTTTCTAACATTGGAGAAATCTTAATTTTAGTAATTTGACAAAGGTTTTACACTGGATGCAACCCTCCATTGTGAGAGTGGCTTGTGTCCCCAACTGGAATGATAGACAAAATTTAAACTAGGATCCTCTAAGCGTCATGTGTGGCCCCACCTCTCCCATTTACTGCAATGTTAAATTTTCTCCTCTCACTTGAGCGAAAATTGAAATAGAGGCACTTCTAAATCTGTGACTTTCCTGTCATTTTTTGTATTAACCACACAAAAACATATGTACTGCTTCAGTAACATGTCCTTGTGCTTGCGGTGGTACAAATTTTTGACTGGGAACTGTGGGCGCTTCAGCAGGCTGTTCTGTGTATTAAGCTGTCTCCCTCCCTTGGAGGGAGTTTATTTGTGGTCCACCAATCAGGAGCAGCTTACTTCTATCTGGAGTATTCAACACAGGAAATCATTTCTACCTGTGGCCATCAAACTCTATAACTCTTTACTGTGACCCCTAGACATTTTCACATTGTAAATATTTATAGTTTCCATATTTTTCCATATTGTACAATGTATGACAATTCATACAGGCAGGGTTATTTTTTTTTTTTTTAAATTTTATCACATTTCTTACCTCTCATATTTATATCTAGTGCCTTTCAAATTTCTATTTATTTAAATATGGCTGAGCATCTGTAACAAAATACAATTTCCCACCTGGGATTAATAAAGTATTCTGATTCTGAACTGCAGCATGTTTCTGCTGGATCACATTTCAACAAACAGTATTTTCTGTCACTGTCATACAAATGCCTAAATATATACTGCTCAAAAAATTTAAAGGAACACTTTTTAATCAGATTATAGCATCAAGTCAGTCGAACTTCTGGGACATCTGATCTGGTCAATTAAGTACCAAAGGGAGTGTTAATCAGTTTCAGCTGCTTTGTTGTTAATGAAATTAACAACAGGTGCGCTAAAGGGGCAAAAATGAGACAACTTGTTTTGTATTTGGCTAGTGTCAGCATCACTAATGGTAGCATGAGGCATTACCTGGACCCTACACAGGTTGCACAGGTAGTCCAACTCTTCCAGGATGGCACATCAATACATGCCATTGCCAGAAGGTTTGCTGTGTCTCCCAGCACAGTCTCAAGAGCATGGAGGAGATTCCAGAAAACAGGCAGTTACTCTAGGAGATGTGGACAGGGCCATAGAAGGTCCTTAGCTTATCAGCAGGACTGATATCTACTCCTTTATGCAAAGAGGAACAGAATGAGCACTGCTAGAGCCCTAAAAAAATGACTTCCAGCTGGCCACTGGTGTGAATGTCTTCAACTAAACCATTAGAAACAGACTTCATGAGGGTGGCCTGAGGGTCTGATGTCCTCCAGTGGGCCCTGTGCTCATTTCGTGGCACCATTGAGCTCGATTGGCACTTGCCATAGAAAACATTCGGTATTGGGATGAAATCCTTGGACCCTTTGTCAGACCCTACATTGCTGCAGTGGATCCTGGGTTCTTCTTGGTGCACTACAGTCCCTGGCCTCATGTGGTGAGTATATGCACACAGTTCCTGGAGGATGAAGGTATTGATAACTGGCTCCCACGATCTGAGAGCAAGTTTAGCAAGCTGGGGACTGGCCCGCCCACCTTCTTTAATTTGAGCCCTCTGTAGGGTGATAATTTAAATTTCCGTCAAACTATGTTGCATCCTTTCATTCCTAACAGATTACCCAGTCCATATCAGTATAGATACCCAATATGGTTTTTTCCCATTAAGATCTGATGTGTTTTCAAACTGTTCCTTTAATTTTTTTGAGCAGCGTATTTATGAGGTCCTGCATGCAATGGACATACAGACATTGTCAGCCTCTAAACTAATTTAGCCATCTGTCTGTCAGGGACACTGACAGATGGCTGTAGTCCACTCCCTGGCAACTTCATTAGGTACACACATTCAACTGAATATTAACAAATATGTCATCAACCAATCACATGGCAGCAGCTCAATACATCTAAGTGTGTACAGTTGTTGGCCACTTTATTAGGTACTGGTCAGCTGCTGCTAATATATTTGTAAGCAGTTTTAGAGTTCAGCAATTTCTGCGTCCACCAGTTCCACATTCTGCCAATTTTTATATTTTAGGTGGTAGAAGTTCTTGTAATGAAATGGAGTTTAGCAAGTTCAAATTAAGTTTCAGATTTTTCAAGCATTTCAGCATATGCAGTTAAAAATCTTTTGGCTTTCAGCGTTCACATTGCATTTGCAGCAAGTAATGCGTTTTTCTAGTTATTTTTATCTTTACTAGCCAGGTCTTTGTGAATGTGTGTCAAAGTTGTGGTCAAATGAGATAATGACATGCAGTGCCAATTTTCCCTTTATTGTACCACGTAAAACCTACCCTGGTACTTCTTGTGAAAAAAACTTTATGTTGAAAAAAGCAAAATGGAAACAAGGCCATACCAGTTTAATTTCCAAGGCATCTGATGAGGGTTCCTGCTCTTGCATATTCATTTACAAGCAATACAAAACTTTTGACTGATGATGTACACAGGACAAACTGATTGAGGTACTCTAGCTTTAGATGTGCTAACTGCCTTTAAATACAGAGATTACTTTAAAGGGTTTAACAGGTTACTTTAGCTCTTTTGGCTGCATGAGGAGATGCACTCAATATTACACTAATAGTTATCAATGTAGATGCTACACCAAATTTTTAAATGAGTCAGTTTGTACATTTTTAGAAATTTGTCAGCCTAAATAAATGACACTGGGCCATAGTTGGCTGTTTATAGACAGGCCTGCATTTACTAGGTAAGGTTTGCTGTCTACAGAGTATTGAGTTTTTTTCTGACTTAGAATGGCCCATTTGAGGTTTACTGTGCATGCGAACACATATAGAACATTAAAGAAGATTAGTCTGTGTTGCCTTATGTGACAGAAACCTGTGCATTTTGAGAAACATTTTATTGAATTCTTTAGAAGAGATCACGCGGACACAAGTCTCACTCCAGGCTCTCAAAAGTTGCGGCCCTGATCTTTAGTTTGCTGACATGTGTGTTAGTATCAGTTTGAATTAAAATGGCATTCCATAGTTTAAAAATGCAAGGAACTAATTTTTTTAAAAACCTACCACAACGGAAATCTAGACAGGTGTGATCCTTCCCCTAGTCCATAATAAACATTGCAGTCCATACACACTTCCCTTCGCAGTGTGCCTGTCTCACTGTACCAGCACCTTTCTTCTCCTTTATGGAGTAGGATCAGGTGTCCATACATTCAAATAATCAGTTCAGAAATGACTAAGGCAAGAGGAAGTTGTTTGTTTTCAGTAAGTTTTGTTTGGACTAGATACGAGTGGTGCTTTGTGTACTTGATACTGTCTCCCTAAATTACTGAGTTCACATGTCAGAGTTTTAATATTACAATCAGTCCTAGAAGAGAAATCTTAAAATTGGAGGTGTTCATATGCCAGTACTGCTCTAATATAAGGGCGGTTTACCATAGACTACCAAGGCTTCGTATGTGACTGCACATGTAACTGTGATTCGTTGACATGTAGTTAAGGCAAAGAGTCTGTGTTACCCCTTGGCTGTAGAAAACATAGAGAACATGGCTCCACTTCCCCCATTGTGCACAAGTGAAGCCAAAAGTCCCTGTTTATGGACACTGCCATTGTAGTCTCAAAATTGGTAAAAAGAACCTTGAGAGCCACTTGGTCTCTGAAATACTGAAATCTAAATTAACTCCTAAAGTATTCTTAGTAAAATTCAGGATCTCAGAAAGGTTCAGGGTACTGGCAGCAAACTTTTAATGCAGCAGAAAAAGTGAGTTAGGCTTCCAGAAACCCCAGGCATAGAAGCGTGGTATCAGGTCAAAGAGCAAAATCTCCATGGAATTCTCATTTCCTACCTTTATACCCTCTAAGAGGGTCTCACATTTTCTTCCCCATTTTATGTTAATCTGACTCCAATATAATTCATTCACCTTTTCAATCTTAATGCTGAAACCCCAGACATAGTTATTACCAGGCATATCCATACATTACTTTTTTAAAAATTGACATTTCATGAAAAATCTATCAAGTTATATTTTGTGTTGTGGGCAGTAGTTTATTCAAACTGAGGTATGTATTCAGTGTAAACTACTTATATTTTGGTGTCATATATATATATATATATATATATATATATATATATATATATATATTCTTCTAATACATCCAGTGTTATTTTCTTACCTTTTTAGAGACTCTCTAAGTCCATTTGTGAGATGATTACATATCCTTACATACCCTATTCTACCTAATATATCAAAAGATAAGAACAAAGAGATGACCTTATTGTGGTAAGTGCCTAAAAGCCCAGCATTAGAAAGGTATGAAACAGAATAAGTGGGAGTGGGAAAGCACCCATCTTCTCCAACTCCTGGCTATTACATTAATCATATTATTCACATATTTTCTGCCCCATTTTGAAATTTTGGAGCCACAGTCTGTGCAGTAATGAGTTGGGGTGGAGTAGCCATCTCAAACTCCCACCCATACATATGTGATATAGAACACTGGACTATATTAAGTTTTGTGCTCTCATTAACATAGCTTTAAAGATAATTAAAGCAGCACTTGTGTGACACAGTCTAAAATTTTATGACCGTTAGATGCACTGTAATCTGTTATACTTATTTTTAATATGTATTGTCCCCCAGTAGTGTAGTGGATTAAAGATTTGCCCTACAAGTGAAAGGTTCCTGGTTTGAATCCAGATGGGGACAGACAACACGAGAATAACACCGCTCGAACCAATCATGTGGCTGGTCATGTTAGGTTGAGCATAGGGGTAGCAGCTGGCAGCAGGACACGTGCTAATGTTTGTGCTTCTGTAGCCGCGCCCAGCGGTATGTCAGGAGGGATAAGAGAGGACATTGCTGAAACAACATGTTAGAAGAGTTTGGTAGTATGGAGATATTAAAGGACATGAGGAGGTTAGGTGTGAGGGAAGAGGATGCAAGGGAATAGGGTGAGATGGAGAGCAGCCGAAAGAAGAAGAAGAAGGTAGTATGGAGATATTTTGGCTGCTTAAAGTCCAACAGGAAGCAGAGAAGCTACGCTGCAAACTGTGTCAAAGCATGTTCCCACAAAGACAGTAATTATACTGATCTCTTTTAATGTCTGAAGCAGGGCCATCCTTTAGAGCACAATGCTAAACTTTACAGTCCCAGACCCAAACAAATGCTGCTGGTCCTCATGAAACCACCAGTGTGATACCTGCACAACAACCACAGACCACAAAGTCCACTTTCTGCAGTTCTGTACCTTATACATCAAAAACACACACAGTGATGCCTCAAACGCGACTGACAGATTTTAGTGGCTGATTTAAAGTGATCTCAGCTTAGCTTATACACAGAGAGCAGAGAGAGATAGTCGCTCATTTGAGCCATATCTGAGCCACGTGACAAAAAAAGCAAATGTCTTTAAACTGCAGACTTTCCTGAAGATCAAACAAGTGAAGTCATGACTTTAGGACTGATAGAAGCTCTTTGATCCTGAGGACTGAATTTGTACTGAGGGTATCAACACAATGTTATCTGTTTCTGTGTAGGTTTGTATAGATTAAAGTGGGTTTAAATTGTTGGAAACCAAAGAAAAGGATACTGTACAGAGGCAGATTTTGTTTTATTTTAATACCTACTTTATTTACTTGGAACTGACCAAAGAATTTTCTTTGTGTTCTCCTGTAAAACTTGAAAGCTTTAGAATTTTAATTTAAGAATTAAGATTTTGGAATTTTAGTTATGTTGACCAACAGCTTTAATGTTCTCTTGTAAATCTTGAAAACGTCTGACTGCTCAGAATTTAGTCTTTATACCAATTTTATTTATTTGAACTACAGTTGTATAATATTCTACAGTACATATGTCATCTTCAGCTTTTGACAGACAATAAATGATATTCAAACCAAAATTTATTTTATGATGTCTTCACATCCCACTTAGGAATAAAAAAGAAATTTTAAGCTTGACAGAAATTATTTATTATATCAAGATTTATATCGTAAATCTAAATAATTAAAAAAATTATTATAAGAATTTTCCCCATATGGCCCAGCTCTTGTATGTATCGGTTCATATGCAAATATAACAGCCCACAGTTTCCTGTTTCTCTCATATGTTAAGTGTAATTTGTGGTGTGTGTTTATGCTTTAATTTCTCTGACACGCTTTGCTACCTTTGAAAAAATTATTGCACCATGAGACAGGCTGTTACATAGTGCTTGGTTTTGCTGTTACCTTAGCACCCTGGAGTCACATCATCACAGACTTTTAAATCCTAAAAAATGTCCCTCTCTTTAAGACATTTGTTGAACTCTGCAGTCAGAGACTGTTTGCATTATTTAGGCAGACAGAAAACAGCAGAGAGAAACCTGAGCTCTGGGCAGGTCGGAGGAGTTCTTGCTTGTATTGCTGATGAAGCTTTTAAAAGTCACAGCTTTAATTTCTGTCTTCTTTGCTGTGCTGGTGGTTGTCAGTTATTTTTTGGTACCTGTTTTTACATGCAGCATGAGTGTGTGTGTTTTGTCTGGCAATCATCTAGTAAACAGGGGCAACAAAACATGTTTAATACAGCCAGTTTTAAACCTAAATTTTCCTGAAACCTCACCTTCATCTTTCAGTTTCCATAAATAAAGCTTGTGGTACAGTAAATCTACAGACTGACATCAGCAGTTGCATTAACCACTTCACTAGCCTCTCTAGCTGGTGATGGAACATTTTATGACTGTGTCAGAGAGTAATGAACCAGGGGACTCAAACTGTGCTATTTTTTTTTATTCCTCACAGGAGGGAAAGTCCACCTATTGAGTTGCGAGTGGAGCTCACGCGTCCAACACATCTGCTAGTTCAGACATCCGGCCAGTATGTCCAGCGATCCTCCCCCTCCGTACCCCGGAGGTCCCAGTGCCCCCCTCATTGAAGAGAAGAACGGACAACCTGGTAATACAGCTGAGCATGTAGCATTGTGAGCATTAATAAACAATCACAGTACTGACTATTACTTATGTTCAGGATTCAGTGTGAGATCAGTTCAACAAGAAGTGCATCTAAAGCTGGTTTCTGTGTTTATCTTCCTTCCAGATCATAACTGTTTTTAACATATTATTTATTTATTTGTCCTCCAGATTGGTTTTAATAATTCAGAGTCAGTTTTCATCTCAGACTTACCTGTAGTGTCAATAAAAGAATGTGATTATGTCCAGAATGCACTTCTGGAGACTGTTTATGTATTGCAGCTTGAGTAAAGTGTCACCATGGATATGTATCTGATTCACAAACCAAATAAAGATGAGAGAAGTTGCTTGAACACACTGTGATAATTGAGAAGACGGTAATCACATTCTGACTGCTGGTAGTTTAACGTAAAAGATAAAAATTCTTTAACATAAGAAGCTTGCAATATGAGTACAGACTGATCTAGAGTGACTTCATTGTAACACTTGCTGGTTTGAAGAAGCATAAATGTAAATCACAGCACAAACAATGCTCCAATCCACTCAATACAAATATTTTAGCTGTGTATGACTGCATTTCATAGCAAATACTTCATTTTGTTAGACTTTGGAATTATGCAGGGCTGTCTTCACTGCTGTTTCTTTATATGTGCTGTCTTCCAGAAGCAGTAAGAACTGCTCCTCCACAGGGACAGCCCCTCCCTCCAGACTATGGTCCACCACCATATGAGGCCCCACAGCCAGGCTTCCTACCCCCACATGTGCCTGGTGAAGGGCCCATGCCCATGCCCATGCCTCTACCACCACAAGGTGCTGCAGACTGTTTGCAGATATAAACAAATGAAGCACCACACTGCCACAATATGTGATTTTATTGTAAAGCTGTCAGGGCAGGGCAGAGCAACAACACCTTTCATTGCAAGTTATGTTCCCGGACAGCATGATGCAGTTTGTGTATTTATGAAATCCTTGCAAAAATGCATGGCAGAAGAAAGGTAGCAGGCCATTTGGGCTTGGCTTCAATTTTGGTTGGTAGAAAACAGCTAAAAGCTACATGTAGTGTTTTATTGACATTTTGAGTATATCAGAGAAATGGATCAAATATTTTCAGAAAAGTCAAGACTAATGTCCTTGCTGTTAGTAGAATTCTTATTGGTTTGTCTAAATACTATGCAGGTGGCCACTACCCGCCACCACCACCTGGTCACTTTCCTCACATGATGCCAGGACAGATGGGTCCTGGTCCTGGTCAGTTTGTCCACATGGGAGGTCACACAGCAACTGTCCTGGCTCCTCCAGGAGCAGCCACCACTGTGACTGTACTGCAGGGGGAAATGTTCCAGACCTCACCGGTGCAGACTGTGTGTCCGCACTGTCAGCAGGCCATCGTCACCCGCATATCCCACGATGTCGGCCTCATGAACACACTCTTCTGCCTCTTCTGCTTCTTTGTAGGGTAAGCAGATTTCTTGATTAGATGTTGGGCCGAAAAGTAGCGTGATGGCAGATTGTTCAGCAAACACTTGTTTGTAATAGGTTTTGTTGCCTTTACATGCAGGTAACACCTAAAAGTGAGGGTAGTTTGAAAATACACAGGATATCTGATGTATGACCAAAATGTTCTTGACTTAGTTAACTACTCCTATAATCTTGTCTTATCTCCTTTTTTGCATAACATACAGTATACTGTACGCTCTGTGAGCTCATATTCTTTGTATATATTCAAATTAGGGCAGATAAGCATACAGAATCTTTTTGTTTCATACAGTTAGGTTAATAAGTTCTGTACAATGACACAATTTTTGTAATATTGTCTCTAATCACAGCTTAAATGTTTGATTTGTGGTGGTGTACAAAGTGCAGACTTAATTCAGGGGGTTTAACAAAAGATTTGCAATAATTGGTAAGGAATTACAGCTGTTTTTATATATAGTTCCCCATTTTCAGAGACTCAAAAGTAATAGGACACTTGACTGACAAGCACTTTTATGGCCAATTGAGGCCCATTCCTTATTCCATGACACACTAAGCAGATATAAGATCTGGAGTTGATTTTAGGTGTTGAGCTTGCATTTGCTAGCTGGTCACTGAAACTTTCAATATGAGGTCAAAAGAGACGTTGATGCAAGTGAAAGAGGCCATTATTACGCTCAAAAACCCAAATAAACCCGAGAGATAGCAAAAGCTTTAGCAGTATCCAGAACAATAATCTGGGACATTCTTAAAAAGAAGGAATGCATTGGCCAGCTCAGCAACTGGATGATCACAGAAAACCAAGCTGCTTGAGGAGGTAGACACATCATTGTCACAGTCTGCTATCAAGAGACTCCTTTATGATTGTAATTGTGGAGAGTTTACAACAAGTTGCAAACAACTGGTTATGTTCATGAACAGGAAGGCCAGATTGGATTTTGTCAGAAAACATCTAAAAGAGCCTGCCCATTTTTGGGAAAAAATATTTAAATGGATGAAACCAAAATGAACTTTTAGCAGAATGATGGGAAGATAAAAACAGCTCATGATCTGAAGCATACCACATAATCTGTCACACGTGGTAGTGGCAGTGTTGTGCATGTATGGCTGCTATTGTTTATTGATGATGTGACTGCAGGTAGAACTCACAGGGTGAATTTTTAATTTTACAGGGCTTTACTCTGTTCAGCCGAATGCTGCAAAACTGGATAATGACCGAAAGCATACTACAAAAGTAACCCAAGCGTTTCTCAAGGCAAAGAAATAGGATATTCTTCAATGGCCAAGTTAGTCAAATGATCGCAACCCATTAGAGTAGCTTTTCAGTTACAGAGTAAAAAACTAAAGTCATAGAGATCCACAAACAAGCAGCAACTGAAGGTGGCTGCAGTAAATGCCTGACAGAGCATCTCAGTATTTGGTGATACCCGTGGGTTTTAGACTTCAGGCAGTCATTGACTGCAAAAGATTTTCATTCAAGTAATTAAAACAACCCCTAATTGTTTGTCGAATTACTTTTGAGTCTCTGAAAATGTGGGACTATGTATAAAAATAGCTTTAATTCCTAAACAGCTACTGCAATCCACCAGGGTGGTGTACAGAGGTAAAATTACAAAAATTGTCGTCATTCAAATATTTATGGACCTAATTGTATATTTCTGCTGACACACAAGCTATGTTGGCATGTCTTCTACTGAAACACCCACTAATTATTTACTGAGTGCTGAATATACATGCATGCAGGTGTTAGATTTTTGCTTAATCTTCTGTCCGTCTGCTTCTTGTTCACAGCTGTGATCTCGGCTGCTGCTTGATTCCCTGTCTGATTGATGACCTCAAGGATGTGACACACACCTGCCCTTACTGTAAGGGCTACATTTATACATACAAGCGTATATGCTAACCACGGACAGCTAGATGGTACAGACATGTACAAGCACACACATAAACTCACAGCTCCCTCTGCTGGTAGTGACAGCCCCTCCTCCCTCCCTCTTTGCAAAGTGTTGTGTAGCCCTCTTAAATTGTAAGTGCAGTTTTCTCATTAGTTCACAGCATATTTCCTGTATATACCGTTCAGCAGACTTCTTTCATATATTTAAAGTGTACAGTTCTCTGACTTAACCACAGAGGATGAAGGCAAGCTAGAAGATCCACAGAGGCACACAGGTAAATTTGTATTGTTTCACATGTGAATGAACTAACAAAATTCAAAAAGCCTCTGCTTAAGAAAGCTGTGAAAACATTACTTTATTCAAGTTCATCTGTGAATTTTGCTCAATAGCAAGTGTATTCAGACATGCTGGGTGAGTTTTTTACTTTGGTTTTCAGATATTTACTATTTTAATAATTAGAACTGTGAACAGTTTTTGTCCATCAGATTTTGTTCCGGATTATCTAGGTTTTCCTTTTTATCATGATCACTTCTGAATGTGACAAAATGAACCATTTATCATGATAAAATAGTAAATATGTTTATTGGGAAATTCCCAAGATTTATGTTAACGTATTGTATTTATTATAAATTTGGACTTTAGGCTGTAGTCACAAAGTGGCTCACTGTTGAGCTGATAAGCATCAGTGCCCTCTGTCCTTAATGTATTTAGCTTTGATTTGCACTTTAAGTTACAGTTCACATTTCCCCCCCCAGATGCATCATTGTCTAGGGAAAAGTGATCACCTATGCATCATTTGGCTTTTACTTGGGTTCACCGTTACTGCTGAGTGAATCCCAGTATACTTCTTGCACTTGTTCAGAGTATGGCGCACTCAGAGCAGAGGTGGCAGGCAGACTGTTACTGATGGAGAAACTGCATATCTCAGTAGTCTTGTCTTCTCACTGGCCAAATGCTGAGTCTGACAGTTCTGTGAGTACTCACAGAAATTACAAATACTTCTCTTTTCCTTTTTAAGATTCCCAGAATGGCTATTTCAAAACAATCTCTTGAAATTAATTTGTTTAGGAAAATTGTTACAAATAATACCGTTACTTTGTTAAATGAGTATAGATCCTCTAATTGTCAAGAAGTGTTAAAACATAGTACATTACTCTATTTTATCCTAAGTAATTACAGTGGTGGCACCATCTTCTCATAACAATGCTGAGCCTCTAACTTGGTGTTATCCCTGTAGGGTGACTTGCATTGCTCAGATGCATGTTAAATAACAACTACAGATGACTGATACTAAATAGCGAGTTCTCTGCTATTTACAAGCATTTAATAAATGAAATCTGACGTGGCGAGTCCACTGAATTTAATACTAACCAATATGGTTTCACCATCAGCATGCCTGATCTATCATTCACTAAGCGCAGAGTTTGTCTGCATGAGCCACTCATCAAAACAAGAAATCCTCACAACCTAGTTCCTGACTGTGTGCAATTGTTTTTGTTATCTTTGAGGCTAACAAAGCTCTGCAAGAAAATCAATGAGCTGAAGGATTGCATTGAAATTTTAATATGGAGTACTGTATGCCATTGTTGTGGATACTGCTGGTCTGCATTGCTCTAAATGTCTGTGATATGTATAACGATGTAAGTCAAAGATTTGTTTGACTGTTGTATACAGCTACTATTTTATCAATAAAAATCATGAAGGAAACTCACTTTGTCATCTGGAAAGTGTATATTTTATTTAAATATTAAATGAAAAGCAAAAAGTCTTTAGCTGTGATATCGCACAAAACAAAAACATAACTGTAGTTGCAAAGGTGTCAATCTCTCCATCGGTGTCCACATTGAGCGTTGCAGCATTTGTAGAAAGTGGTCATCGGTTCATCTGCTGATCTGGTCTGAATCTGCATGAAATATGCGCGAGGATGCTCACACTTGGGACACGTTTCTGTGAACGAAAACAATTTAGTTTTATTCGTATAATCCAATATTACATGAAAAGTTTAAAAGGGTTTCACAGAAAAAAAACAAAACATTACTAGGGGCCAGGCATATTAAAAGCAAATAAGTGCAGATTACATTATTATGTACATTATGCACCTATATCCATATATAAAAATAAATCACATAAAACCTATATCTATAAAACCACAACAGAAAAATATGGAGAAACCCTTGAAAGTAATAGGGGCAAAAGGCAAATATGATTTGATGAAGAAGAGAGAGAACTTTGTTCATCCCAGGCTGGGAATTTCCTGTGTTACAACGGCAAGTAAATAACGTGTACACAGTATATAAAGTATATGCATACAGTAAAAGTACAACGGTATCTACCAGATTACTACATGTTGTTCATCTACAGCTATACAGTAGTATTACAGAAAAATGCCACTGCTTGCCATAATTAGATACAATTCTCTTTAGTTAGAGGCCAGATAAAAGAAATGTGTTTTTAAATGTTTCTTAAGATTGTCAATAGAATTTGCTTAAGTTGTTCCTTAATTTGGGGTTCATAAACAGCAAAAGATGCATCCCCAGTTTTCCTCTGTGTGGAGTATGGGATATCTCACCGTTTGGCAGTGGTGGATCTGAGAGTTTTATTTTTTTTGTACCTTCAGCTGCTCCCAGGGGGTTGCCACGGTGAATTAATCTGCAGAGGTTTTAGGATACCCTTCCTGACACAACCCTCCATGGTGAGAGGGGTTTGTGTTCCCACTTGGAATCGAACCAAGTACCTTTCGCTTGTAAGTTGAATGTGTAAACCACTATTAACCTTTACTTAACCAGGAAATGAACTCTTGAGATAAAGAATCTCTTTTGCAAGAGTGTCCTGACAGCATTCCCAGCATGTTTTTAATGACAGAGGTCTTCTCCAGAGCTCCGGGAGAAAACCTGCACGTGCAACCTTTGAACCCAGGACCCTCTTGCTGTGAGGCAACAGTGCTAACTACTGAGCCACTGTGCTGCCAGTTTGAGTTGGATGTGAAGTGACAGACTGTCAGAAAGTAAGATAGTCCAAGACTATTCAAGATTTTATAAGCAAGATTTTTTTGGAATCAGTTCTGTAGGTTTAAAACAAAAAATAGGATGCTTCATGCGGCACCATTTTACTGTACTGAATCATGAATATGACATGGCCTGTCACACTTTGTTTATAATAAGGGCTCTCAAAGTTTTCAAGACTAAGTGCTAATACAAGGAACCAGCATACAGCTGAAAGCCACACAGGAAAAATACACACAAACAAATTACACTGCTCAGGAAACAACACTCGATCATCATGGTATAACATAGATAACATAGCCTACATTCACACTGCAGGTCTTAATGTTTAATTCAAATTTTTTGCTAAGATCTGATTATTTTCCATTGTCGCTCACATTATAATTTAAATGCGACCACCATCGGATTCCAGTGTGAACAGTCTACGGCCCTGAAGTGATACCTATGCACAGAAAACCATGTGACATCACACGCAGCACGCTGTGTTTATAGAAGTAAATATCGATGCTACACATGTCCTTCCCTCTTTCCACTGACTAGCTCCATCAGCGCTGTCTGCCATGCTTGTTTACATTTGATCTTACCGCGTCTCGCCTCCTCAGTTCAGAATTATGATGTCTGTCTCACTTTAATGACAAAAGTTGGATGAAATGTGACATGAACGTTCAGACTGAGGTTGCTTTGCAAAACATAGGATACATATCCGAATTATAAAACCACACATAAAACTGGCCTGAATCCAATTTGGAAAAAAAAAAAAAAAAAAGG
>VUQH01006526.1:8869-27509 GCA_015106775.1 Etroplus canarensis | reverse complement strand
AAAAAAAAAAAAACAAAAGTCCAAGGCTGCATACCTCTACAAAGGCTGAACAGTCCCTGAATTTCTATGTTTTCTGGATGTGGATTAACTCCAAAAATTAATTACTTCTAACTTGTGCCAAATCCCACTACTTATTAAAAAATCTGTCTGTAACATTTTGAGTAATCCTCCTGACAGTCAAAAACCCAAACAAAAAACATAACCTCCATGAAGGACATAAAGAGAAGATATAAAACAACTTACATTTTTAGCTTATCCGATGAGTTAGTGCCATGGCGAGATGTTCGTCCGTTTGTCCATAGTTACATAAGAATCATTACTTCACTAGGAGGAGTAGTGATTCTGCACAGTTCTACTCATTAATACTCTCAGACACAGAGTCCAGGTTTTAATGAAACTTGGGTACAACAGTCACCTATTGGGTCTTCACCCACATTTTGCTGAAGGTCAGATTTTTCCTGTTATGGACATTTTTTCAATTTTTACAAGAATTGCTATTACTAGGATTATTGGTCTGATTATAGTTCATAAAATTAGTCTTTGCATGTGCCTCTTGACCATCCATACATAAATACCATCATTAGGTTTATTAAGGGTGTAATAGGGCTGGTCAAGAACTAAGTCCACGGCTTAGGTGTATCATCATCAAATGAAGTGGTCCTATTGGTTGACCCCCACATTAAGAAGTTGTGGTTTTGACCTTCCTATCACCTTTATGCCAACATCAGTACTTTGGTCAATGCTGACATGCTGATTTGGTGGTGAATGGGATATGACTGTTTGTGACACTTTTTGATTTCTCAGTGGATTTAAATTCTCATTCGTTTTGTGAAATATAGCCAACTAATGACCATAAAATGCATCACTTTCTTTCTGTGCTTCACACATTTACAGTCTTTTCTTGCATCCTTTCTTAGGAGATATGTTTGGAGGACTTATCATTTAGTATTTCAGGGTGAGAAGCTTGAAGATGACAAGATGAGGCTTAAAGAGTAAGTGTATCAAATTAGCACTTTATTTAACAGTGGTAACGATACTCTCTGACTGTGCAACACTCTTCTCCTTTTTGATTTATTTACATCTTCAGCTACGGGATCAGGAACAGAGATGAAGTGACATTTATGAAGAGACTCAGGAAAAAGTAAAGTCTCCCAGTCAGCAGGAAAAAAAAAACACATTTTACTGCAGTCCTGCAGTGTGTGCTAGTGCTACCAGTCTATTGCACTTAAAATAGCTTTGGTATATTAACATTTTTTTCTAAGTTGCCAGTTTTTATTCTGACTGTGTGATTTTTTGTAAAACTATCTTCATGTATTAAAATTGTATTTTTATCTTTTGTCTACTTGTTTGTGTTTTACTCGACTTGCGTGTTAACAGGAGTTTTATATAACATTATCCAAAGAGGGCAGTCATAAACATAACCTGCATGATTTGAATATTTCCCGAGAGAAACGAACACTATGCCCTTGTTGAGTCAGTGTGAATATAACAGAATATACAAGACACAGCAGGAGCAGCTAGAAGAAGTAGGTAATACAAGAATTTTCTATTATATATTATCACATTGTTTTTTATTTTATATATTGTTTTAAATGACTATTAGTTGAGATGTTAGATTAATGGTGTCATGGTGTAGCAGTGCGGTTACACATACAAATTTGAGGTTTTTGCTACACAAGTTCAGATTCTTTGTAAATTTAGCTGTAAAGAAATCAAATCAGAAACACTTGAATAGATTCAGCATCTCTATTTTTATATGTGAGGAAAACTTTGTGTTTGACTTGATCTCATGCGTGAGTTTTAAGCAACCAACAAGAATTGAGGCTTTTTTCATTTAATCAGCTGCTGATGGCTGTTAACAGTTTGTCTAACATGCACAAAACAGCTTTGTTGACCACTATTATTAACATTATCTCCAATTCTTCATCTAACATTGCTTTATCCTGTAAACTTTATTTCCACACATCTTTTCTAAATCAGCCACAAGGTGATTCACAAAAATAGCAGCTTGAATACATTTAAAAAATGCATAAATAAGATAAAAAGAAGAAATAAGAAGAGATCAAGAAAAGAGGGAAATAGTTAAATGTTAAGAACACATTATGCAAAAACCAGTCTATACAGGTGGGTTATTAAAACTTATTTTAAATATGAGGAATTGATTGAGCTTTTCCAATATCAACTGGAACCTTTTTCCCGGGGTTGGGGCTAAAACACTTCATTTTAATGTACCTTTTTTCCTTTTAATCCTGAAACTTGCTGCTTTTTGCCAGTGGGCCACAGTTCAAGCTAGACTTGTGCTCCTCCTCTGCGCTTTGTTTTTAAGGTTTAGAAAATCTAACCTGTTGACCAGAGACTTGTGCAAAAAGTGAAACGGTGATACATTCGAAGAAGAAAATATTGAACAGAACAAAAAATTGAAGCAAACAACAAAAATATCTAGTTAAAGTAAAACAACAGCAAAAGGAAGAAACAAAATATGAAAGATTATTAATAAAATCATGGAAAGAAATTGAGTAAAGATTCTCATTGTGATCGTCATCTTGCTAATTATAACATTATCCAAACAAAATGAAGAAAGAAACCTAATAATACTCACTGAGTAAGTAAAGGGTTAATAGGAGACAAGGGGTACAAGTAAATGTGTAAAAAAAAAGGGTTTACAATTGATATTTTGTGTTATTTATTCCTCTGAGGTCTAACTCGTGATTGATGATGAATCTTACCCTAATGTCATACTATAAGAATGTATCTTTTTAAAAAAAAATTTGTTCTACCAAGTCATCGTAATTACAGCATAAAGAAAGTAATCATATTTACTGACACAAACCATGTTTACATTCTATTTCCAAAAAGTACTTTTTGCTTGTCTTCAAAACATAAAATTAGGTTTAGGGTTTTGGCTAGGGCTGGGGTCATCACTAATGACGACTTAAACCTCTGGGGATTAATATGCTCTGGCTTTCTTCCACAATCCAAAGACACTGGTTCATTGGTGATTCTAAATTGACCGTAGGTATGAATGTGTGTGTGAATGGTTGTTTGTCTCTGTGTGTTGGCCCTGTCCAGGGTGTATATCGCCTTTCGCCCTATGACAGCTGGGATAGGCTCCAGCACCCCTCACAACCCTAAATTGGATAAGAAGAAGAAGACAAATGAATGAATGAGGGGTGGTGGTAAAGGCTGATTGCAGTTGAGGTACATATACTGCATGGACAAATGCATTGGATCACACCTCTTAGTCATTGAATTTGGATGTTTTATTCTGTCCTGTTGCCACTAGTATATAAAATCAAGCACCAAGCCATGCAGTCTGCCTTTACAAACATTTGTGAGAGTGCGGGTCAATCCAGCGAACTGAACGAATTCAAGGGTGATACTGTAATAGGACACCAGCGTCGCAAAAAGCGAGTTAATGAAATTTCTTCCCTTCTAGATATTTTTACAAAGGGAAATCCCACTTCTCTATCTGGTGGTGTGATGAATGAGTTTGGGTTTTAATGAATGCCAGGAGAACATTAGCTGCCTGGCTACATTTTACGAACTGTAAAGTTTGGTGAAAGGGGGATGATGCTATGTGATTGTTTTCTGGGGTTGGCCTGGGCTCCTTAGTTCCAGCGTAGGAAAATCTTAATGCTTCAGCGTACCAAGACATTTTGGACAATTCTAAGCTTCCACCTATGTAGGAACAGTTTGAGGAAAGCCCTTTTCTGTTCCAGCATGACTGTGCCCCTGTGTACAAAGCAAGGTCTATAAAGGTATGGTTGGATGAGTTTGGTGTGGAAGAACTTGACTGGCGTGCTCAGAGCCCTGACCTCAGTCCCATCCAGCACTTAATGGATGAACTAGAACAGAGATGTGAACCAGGCATTAGTGGGTGGGGAGAGAGGGCTGAGGGAAGACACCAATTTCACCACAGTAGGGTGTGATGTGAGATTGACTGAAAAAACCTCATGTGTATATTCTTGTTTTTAAGTGTAATTTGGCTTTCTTTGCAGTGTCCCTGTAGTGTACTGGTTTACACATTTGCCTCGCAAGTGAAAGGTCCTTGGTTCGATTCCAGGTGGGTACACAATCCCTTCTCACCATGGGGGTGAGGTTGTGTCAGGAAAGGCTTAGAAACCTCTGTTAATTTACCAATGTGTTTTAATCAGCTGTGGCAATCCCTTGAGTAGAATACAAGGGAGCAGCCAAAAGAGATTTCTTTGCAGACCAGAGACTTTGATGGATGAAGCTGAAAATGATCAGTGAATTCATTTTAGAACATGTGAAGCCCATGCAAACAGGCTTAGAACAGAGAGAGGAGAGTAAATACATGTTTCAAAATATCAAGCGTTAAAAACGATCATGCTCCATTTATTTTCCTCTGGTTTTCCAACAGCCACCATGACTTCTTCAGAGGAACTGAAGAGAATAGCTACAGAGATGAAAACTATGTCACTCAAAATTGAAAACCTTCAGGAGAGGAAAAAAATATTGTGCATATTTCAGGAGTTGAGGAATCGTGCTGAGTTTGGACAAACAGGTGACATGAAGGAGACCATGCAAGCAGCTACTGTGAACATGATAATAAATCAGCTGTCAAGTCTTCTCTATTTTATATGATAAATAAAAACTAGCTGATTTATTCATATAATCTCTGTTTTTTTTAACCAGAGGAAGCAGCCTCCAATCAGCAAGAGATTGACAGCATTGATGGAAAGCTGGAAGAACTGACTAAAAAAAAGGCTGAACTCCAGAAAAGCTATGACAGCATTCTCAGTACTACTAAAGGTGTACAGAAAAAGAAAGGTGAGGCCCTGTTTGTTACACTAAATCCATAAAAAATTAGTCTTGTTAGCACATTATTTATCCTTTGTTATGGGTTGGTTTTGCCTCCGATGGGAAGATAGATCCTTCTCCTCCTCCATCTCCACGTCCTGAGTCTAATATCTTCTATGTTGAGGCTCCTCCTACCATCCCAGGTAAGCCACTCCTCCACAGCTTCTCATTCTAACTGCTTAGCTTGACGCTTTTGTCCTGAACTAGCAAAACATAAGAGAGGGGAAAAGCTTTTCATAAGACCACACTCATGATGAGAGCCAGATAAAGGTGCTTGGGTCTGTATCAGGTCTTCATCAATGCATCTTTTCCCCTAATGGATGAACTAAGTTCGAGTAACGAAGTTTATTGGCAGACTGAAATCCCAAACATTCTCTGTATTTGTGGCAGTGCAGATCAAATACTATTTGATCCTACTGTGTCTTCATATGCAGCAAAACAAGATTTACTTCATGTACTTTTGATTTTTGCAAAAATGCTAGTAAGCAAACATCTAATTTATCAAGTTGTCCAGGTTTTGGATGAGACAGACCCATATTTCATTTTTATTTCTATGAATTTAAAGAAATAATGAATTAAAATGTGTTTTAATGAGAAAATTAAAACTAAAATTGTACATGTCTCCTTTCCAAAGCTCCTAAAGTGATTCTGGACCTGGAAAACCTCCCAGTAACTCCATGCAGGACACAGTGCCCAGAGTGTCGGCAGTTCATCACAACAGAGACCTATACCTCTGTCAGCAGTGTGACATGGCTGGTGTGTTTCATGACAGCTATGATAGGGTATGAAATCCCCCTGCATGTTGATGATTGAAATATTTGCATGGTCAGACCTTGTTGAACCTGTTTGTTTGCCTAGCTGCTGTTATTGCTGCAGTCATATAGCTTCCAGTTTTGCTGTCATTTTATTTTCTTCCTGTTTCTTCTTTTGCAGCTGCGTAGCTGGTTGTTGCCTCATCCCTTTCTGCGTCGATAGGTTCAAGTCCACCACGCACAGATGTCCTAAGTGTCGAACATCAATCCACACTATTAAAAAGCTCTGAGATGAAAGATCTGTTAACATTCACCTTTCATTGTACAGGAAGCACAGAACATCAGTGATTGAGGGGCGATGCTTCTAAACTCAAACATTTAGCTGCTATGACTTTGGCTTTAGAAAAGCACGTCAGTGGAGACAGGTGGTATCTGCCTTTATGTACACTCACGAGTTACTTTATTAGGTACACCTTGTTAGTACTGGGTTGGACCCATTTTTGCTATCAGAACTGCTTTCATTTTCTTGGCATTCAACAAGGTGTTGGAAACATTCCTTAAAAATGTTGGTCCATGTTGACATGAAAGCGTTACTCAGATGCAGCAGGTTTGTCAGCTGCACATCTATGATGTGAGTCTCCTATTCCACCACATCTCAAAATGGCTCAGCTGGATTGAGATTTGGTGACTGTGGAAGCCCTTTGAGTACAGTAAACTCATTATCATGTTCAGAAAACCAGTTTGAGATGATTTCAGCTTTTTGACAGAAGATGGACATGGTCAGCAATACTCAGCACCTGGTGTTTAAGTGATGCTCAGTTGTTACAAAGGGACTCAAAGCGTGCCAAGAAAATATCCCCTACACCATTACACTACCATCACCAGCGTGAACTGTTAGTGCAAGAAAGAATGGGTCAATGCTTTCATGTTGTTCATGCCAAATTCTAACCCTACCATCTGAATGCTGCAGCAGAAATCGTGACTCATCAGACCTGCCAACCTTTTTCCAATCTTCTGTTGAATTTTGGTGTAGTCTCAGTTTCCTGTTCTTAGCAGACAACACTCAGCATGGTCTTCTGCTGCTGTAGCCCATCAAGCTTCAAGGTTCCATGTGTGTTAAGAGATGCTCTTGTGCATACCTTGGTTGCAACAAATGTTTATTTAAGTTACTGTCACCTTCATATCAGCTCAACACATTCTCTGAATGGTCTTGTAAACTCTGACAACAAGAAAGCATTTTTGGCCAGAGAGATGCTGCTCACTGGATTTTTAAATTTTGTTTTCTCTGATATTCTCTTTAAACCCTAGAGATGGTTGTGTGGGAAAATCCTAGAAGACCAACATTTTCTGAAACACTCAGTCTAGCCTGTCTGATACCAACAACCATACCACATTCAAAGTCACTTAAATCCCGTTCTGATCCTTGGTTTGAACTGCAGCAGGTTGTCTTGCCAATATCTACATGCCTACTGTAAATGCATTGAGTTGCTGCCATGTGATTGGCTGAATAGAGCAGGTGTATGTAATAAAGTGGCTGGTGAATGTATATTAAATGTATATTATAATACATTTTAACTGATTATACATGCATTTTAACTGATTATATATATAATGTACTTTAAATATCTTAATTTGATATAATAAGCTCTTTTTATTAATTAAAAAACTACAGAATTAGGGATTTTCCTTGTAAATTTTTAATGACAAACAGTAAAGGGTATTTGTTGAAGCTCATTGGCAGACTGAAATCCCAAACATTCTCTGTATTTACAAAATGACTGTTTAATCTGTATAAAAAGGTAACATAAATACATCATGTGTAAAACATACAGCATACAAACTATTCATGGAAATGCTTTCTATGCTGAGTTATGCTAGTGTAGTAAAGACAAAACATTTGTCATTCCAGCACATAACCCCTTTTAAAGGGGGGACACTTGGATGGTCAAATGAGGCACTAATGAGCAGACATGTAAAAGAAATAAAAATAAAAAATAGCATCATTTAAGTCGTAACAATTCTTTCAATGTTCAGGTGAGCTTGTCCGCAGTAAATCAGAAACCGACAGTGAATCCATAATAATTTAACAAAATTACACAATTCTTTCGATGACCCTTAAGCTCAGACACATTCACCACATTGCCAGGATACAGTGGTTTCTATCACCATTAGCAACAGAAACTAAAATGTATCTTCCTTTTGTTTGTATGTATCTGATTCACATCAGACATGGCCAGCAGATGTCACTAAAATACAACCCTACTTTACTGCACACTGCTGTTTTTCTTTGGGGTTGTCTGAGTGCTGTGCACAGAAATCGTCCAATGTGTACTAACTGATTAAATGAGCAAAATAAAAATCAGTTCTTCAGCCATCTTCAGCCCTTATGAGTCAGTCTATTGCACACCACTGTAAATGGAAAGTCTGTCTCTCTTTTAAGCTCATATTCGTGTTACAGTAATGTGCATATTTCACATGATGCGAAGATACATACATGCATCACAGGCTTATCTTCACTATTTGATCTGATTTGCACAATGCAAGAAGTAACAAAGATTTTAAGACAAGAAAATATGGTTTTTGTGGTAATAAATACTGGGGGCTGGTTTAGTCAGAGCAGCTGGGCCACTTGTTATGGCCCTTTTCTAATTTCATCACATTAACACTCCCAGTTCAAATTAAACATCTGATTTATACTTTATAATTCCCATACACACAAATGAACATGTAGTGGTTGTGTGTTTACAATCTGTTGTGATAGTAATAATCATTCCAAGACAGGGTGGAGTAAACTACACAACAGGCCTCAGCTACATGCGCTGCTTGTCCGTTAGCTCCGCGGCCAGGATTAGGACCTTTTCCTGCTCTTTTTTCTAACACCACACTGAGCACAAAGCTCTACATTCACTAAGATCGGAGGACGAAGAGGAATCAGTACATGAGAACAGACCGATAACAAGTCAGTGGCATGAGTTGAGATGGAAATCTTACGTTACTTCCACTTTTAGCTCAAACTGCCAGTACCAGTCTAATTTTATCTGTCTCCCGATACAACCAGAGGATTTAAAGACCTCGAAGGAAGCAATTCAGCAACTTCTAAAGTGATGCTGCATGATCAGATTATTATAGAGCTGATTTATCTGTCCAAAAAGCAGAACAGAGCTGTTCGAGCATCCAATGGCTCTTATTGTCTTATGGAAACAAAAGCAGTCTCCTCTTACATTAAAACAGCACTTAGTCCCAGTTCAAGTGCAGTTCATTAGAGTCCAGGAAATCAGACGTGAAGACACTTACTGGCACTGGCACGTCCAAGGGGTGACCTTCCTCTGCTGGCACAGACAGAGTGAGGTCCAACCAATCCATGTTGTCCATGATGTGGAGGTTCAGAGCGGAGGACGGTGTACTGTCATTAAAATCCACCTCCATGGTGGCCGAAGGTGAATGTAACTTCTCCATCAGCTTCAGTTTTTGTGGCTCTGTGTCAGTGAGCAGTGAGTTTTCCAGGAGGGTTTCCAGCTGGGAGCCAGAGCTCACGCAGGCAGGAAGCTTGGCCACCTGCACTAAGGGTGGAGGACGGGATAAAGCTGTGCTGATGGGAAGGGTTGTTACACTAGCTGTCACTGCAAGAGGTTTGTCCAGGCTAGGAGGATCCTGCGTAATGTATGGGGAGATCTCTGAAATAAAAAGTGCAGAACATGGTGAGATCTAAAATATCATTAGAGCTGCCAAGTAACCAAAATACATCCAATGTTTCTCACCACCACTCTCAAGCAACACATCAAACAGGTCATCCATCTGTTGGCTAGCTGCAGTAGGACCCTGCAGAGAAATAAAATCATTAAATGCTTGAATGACACAAGTTAATAACTATATTTATATGCATTTGAATTTACCTGAACAGCTGTTAACATGCCGCGTGTCTGCTTTACTGCATCCTCGTAGCGAGGTGGGTCTTTACACTTTGACACATGGTTTGTGAATTTTGGCTGCTGCAAGATCATACTGTTTGAGGACTGGCTGGAACAGGGAGGCTGATTAACAGAGAAAGACAACGAGAAAAATCAGATACAAACCATCATTGTTCTTTTTTTGGTTTCTTCAGTGGATAATCTGCCTCCATCTCACCCTACTCCTTGCATCCTCTTCTGTCAGTTCTGTCCTCCTTTACTACATTCATAAGTGTTCTCTGTGGTCATCCTCTTTTACTCCTGCCTGGCATTTCCATCTTCAACATCTTTTGTCCAATATATGTACTATCCCTCCTCTGCACATATCCAAACCATTTCAACCTTGCCCTTCTGACTATCATTAAAATACAAAATAAGTAGTAGTGTAAACAAAGGATCGGCCCTTCCATGATACTAATTCTAATGCGTTTTACTGTAAAAGAAAGCACCCCCACCTTATTTGTAGGTCCTTTGGGAACATTCTGGACAGAGGAAGCTCCTGCAGAGCATCCACTCACGGGGAATGTATTGAGTACGCTTTGTGCTGTGGTGTTAGTCCTCCATGTCTGCAGAGAAAATTAGACAGATCAGCAGGGAGGCATCGATGCACTCCAACTGCTGAATTTCTTTGGACCCTCTCTAGCTGGAGCATCACTATGTTTTATCCACCTATGACGGCAAGGTTTGCAGGGTAACTCATGAGAGCTGCGGTTGATTCGAGCTGCGGGTTCTGCTTCTAATTCTGTCTGCATGTCGGGCTCAAAGTGGAGGAATGACAGAGAGCAGGGAGGGCACTTCGGTCAGCTCTCACTCAGCACCTGCTCTAGCAACCCATGTTTCCACAAGCCTGCTTTTGATGTGAGACAGGGAAGATTTCACTGCTCAGCAGAGGCCTGTTATTACCATAGCATCAAGGAAGATGCATTAGCCATAGTGGTGCGTAACTGTGTTATGTGATATATGAGGCAGTCCATTGAAAACATGGTGCAATATTTATGATTTTACCTTGTGTTTACTGCACATAAACCAGAATTCATGATTTTTTGGTGTACACACATTTCACATAAAATTTGCAGAATCCAAATCTTGCGCAGTCACAGCTGATAGTGACGGGTAATAAGGAGACAGACTGAGGCAGTCTGTACAAACAGAGTAGTTCTTCTTACCTTTTCCAGTGGCTGGGGTTGAGTGCTGTATTGCTGATGTATTGCCGCTGAGGCTTCTGTTTTTTGTGGCACCTTTCCAGAGGTCTGGATGAGGCCTGTGTGTAATTTGATGCCTTTGGTAGGGAGCTGGATAGGGGCTGCTGAGGCAGGAAGGGATGCGGGCAGGAGAATCTGAGTGCCGGCCGGGACAGGCTGCAGGGTTTCAGGCTGTGTGATGGTCTGGTGACTGAGGATGAATTGATTTGGACCGGTTACGTGGCTCTGATCTGCAGATTCCTCCTGTTTAACCAACACTGGCAGACCAGGAGAGCTACAGGAAGCTGTGCAGTTTGGTGGAGTCCTGTATTCCTCTTTGATCTGGATGGGAAGCAGAGGACTGAGTTGAGGTGAAGAATCTCCCTGTTGACTCCTTTTCTCCACCTCCAGTTGCATCTTCAGTTCCTCCACCAGCCTCTGCTCCTGCTCCAGCTTCCTCATTAGCTCCTCAATCTGACGTTCCTTTTCGTGCAGACGTTTGTCCTTTTCAGAGTCCTGCTCGTGGGACTTTGTCTCAGTGGGACACTCCTCAAGTTGTGCTCTCTGTGGGGAGTTCATGCAGGAAAGATGATGAGCTGAAGTATCTGAAACAAGCTTTGGTGGACTGTGTGCTGTACTACTGTCATCTATGCCCAGCCTGGACACTTTGGAAGCAATAGGGGACACAGGTGGGGTTAACTTCTGGTTTTCTGAGTGTGTGGCTGCTGTGTCAATGGGAGCAGCAGTCTGGATGTTGGAGTTCTCTTGATATGTCTTCAGCCTCTCTATCAGATCTGTCTTGGTCCCAGAAACAGGCAATGATCTGAATTTTAGTTCCATTTTCAGTTCTGCAACCTATAAAGATAGCAGAATATAAAACAAATCGGGAACACTTTCATAGAGTTGATACAATCAGAGTGTGCAGGCTGCAGTGTGTCACCTTCATCTCATCCAGATTAGTTGGTAAGTGATCTCGCTTGCGGTTCATGTGGTGCTGCTGCAAAGGGGCAGACACAGCATTTCCACTCAAAACAACACTGGAACAGCTGGTTTGTACCTCAGTTGTTGGTCTGCTGTAATAAGACGGCAAGAAAAGGGAGTATAGATGAGAGACGGATTATTTAAAAATCCATTTTTCACAATGAGCAGCTTCTGTGTAGGAAGCTGTGAGCAGGAAATGCAGTGCAGCTGAGACAAAAAGCAGCTGTGATTAAACAGCAAATGTCACAATTTAGAGAACATGGTGTGAACTTTTAATTGGGTTTTCTGAAAATCAATGTTGAAATAATTGCAACAATGTTAATAAAAATCCTGAATGGAACCATACTTGAGTGTGGCAACCTGGTAACTGTACTGCTGTTGCTGCTGTTGGCTTAGGATCTGGAGCTGCAGGAACTGTTGCTGTTGCTGCAGAAGCCGGGCGTAAGCAGAGTCCATCGGCACTTCATTAAGCTCTTGCTTCTGGTCTGGGGGAATATACTGATGGTACTTCAACTTTTTCACTCGTGGCTTTGGCTCTTTGCTCTTTTTGCTGCGACTTTTATCAGCAGGAGGCTTAGCCAAGCTTTGCTGCAGAACACAACACAGAAAAGGGTCACATTAGACTGGAGAAGACCATCTGGAGGATATTCAGTCCCCATGACTGATCTCAGTCCAGTCCAATCCACTTTATCAGTGAATACAGTTTGCACTGCCAGTACCAACACTGCAAGGTTTGGAACTGATACTGTATTTTTATAGCTTTAACATTAACATTGCTCTGACACCCGATGAGAACAGCAGGATGAGGAAATGGGTAGTGGAAATGTGACACTTATTGTTTTACCACCTGCAATTACAGGATGTAGTACTCATGAAAATGGACACACAGGAGCAGCAGGTTCTAGCAATGAAATCAGAAACTCAGACTGGGTTAAACAAGCACTCAGCCTCCAGTTTTTCATACTAATTCCTCTACTGCATTCAAAGGGAGGGCAAGTTTAGCTTATGTTCAGAGTATAATTGCACTATGACAAATGGACACGTTATTGTTTCACTCCTGTTCTCTGATTCACAGCTTAGCCGGAATGAGGAAGACCAGCTTGTCATTTGACCCTAATTACAGACAAACTGTGGCTGGCACAGATTCAAACCACTGGATGGGTGAAATGACTTTAACCCCTGCTCTTTGACCTGCGTTTGACTTTGGCTAAATGCTGCCTTTTTTGTCAAAATAAACAAAACACAGTCGGAGAAAATAAATCAGAGATACAGAGAGTTCAGTGTAAGAAGTCAACATCGTAGCAGCTGCACATAAACTACATGGCAACAATGACAAATAAACATAACTATGTTTTGGAGAAAGCTAAAGTGATTTTTGGGAGAAAAATATAGATGGTGCCCTGATAGCTAAGAATTCAGAAAACATTTTTCAAAAGCCAAAAGTCACATTTTGATATGACAAAGGTTATTATCATAGATGATGACTAATGACCTCAGAAAATTAGAAAAGAGCATCAATAATTTTAACTCTTAGCTTTGAGACTATTTTAAAACCATTTAAGAAACTCACCTTTACAAGAACTGGTCCTGGTGTAATACAGGGGACAGCAGTGGTGGCAGGCACAGTTACTTGTTGGTTGCTCTGTTGCTCACTGCTAGGGATGGGATTGTTTAAATCTGATGCAGATGGTGAGCTGGGTGGTGGGGAGTGCTGAGAAAAGTAAAAACAGAGAGAACTTAGATGATATCCTCAGTAAGAACAGCAAAGCTGCAACACCTGTTAACTATATTTCCATCCAAGAAAGGAAAGGAAGCATAACCTAAAACAGGCTGATGAACAGTTAAAAAACAAGTAGATTACTATTAATACTTTATATATGGATAACATTAGGTTTTTAAGACTACTTGATTAGACACCTAGTCAAAAAGGCTTGTTTATTTGCCGACAGCTTCTGTTTCGTTAAGTGTAATGTTTCAAGTGTTGTTGTACCTGTGTGGGAGGGCTTAATTTAGGGGACGTAAAAGTGGCCTCAGTCCCTTCAGACTCCTGTGGTGAGGCCGAGGTGGAACTCGGAGATGGCTGACCAACAGGATGTTGTGGTGACAATGCATCACTGCTGTCCTCATCAAAGTTGTACACATCTGAGACATTTGGTGTTTTAGAGAGCTCTTCCTTACCTCCATCTGCAGGGCCAGTGTCAAAAATAAGAAAGGATCTGTTATTACTTATTTCAAAGATGAATAAAAAGGGTAGAAAAAGAACCCTTTTCAAACTGAATTTTAGCATTGCTGACAAGTAAGACATGAAGCAAATAATGTTTGTGCCAAAAGAAACCCGAATTATCATTAATTGTTTTGACCCACCATCAAACAGTTGAAATATTTTAGTGTGGATATCTAAATTAAGACTTATTTTGACAGAGGGTGATGGTAAAGGCTGAAATTTTCATATAAATCATAAAAAACAAGCAAAGTTTTTTTTTTCCACCTTCACCTACTCATCAGTACCAGCTTTATCACTATTACTATTATTACTACTATAATAAAACTGACAAACCCAAGTGTGCTGCAGAGCTGGTTTGAATGACCTGTCTGGTGCTCACTCTAAGTGGTGAACTGTAATAATAATAATAATAATAATAATAATAATAATAATAATAATGAGTACCTACCATTGAGAACTTCAACAGCAGAGTCCACAGGCAGGATGTTCTTCTCCACGAGCTCCATGGGTCCAGGCCTCTGGGCAATCTTCTCATTGAGATCATCAGCCAGTCTGGCCCTCTTCAGCTTCATCTGTGTGGCCTGCAGGGAGGGCTCTGCCTGCGTCTCTGATAAATACAGAGTGGATGTTCATCTGTGAGCTTGTCGGCATTAATTAGTTTCTCAAACTGCATTATCACTGTGACTCACAGCAGGCTCAGTCAGACCTCACAAAAGGCATTCATGTGGTCATAACTTTGTTAAACAAACAGGTGATCATTTATCTTATCTCGATGCTCCAGTAAGAACACACAGTAGGATGATCACCTTGTAGGATGTGCATACGGACCAGTTCAGAGCGCCCAGGCCTGCTGCACAGTTTGTGCTTTAAGAAGTTCCCAGTCTGTTAAAAAGCCGTAAAAGATTTTATTTATATTCTCTGGGGACACAATCATGATTGTTTGCAGGCTTGATTACATTATTTGCTGTCTTACCCTGGCTCTTTCCAGGCTACGGATCTGCTCATGAAAGGCAGCAGGTGCTTTTAAAGCTGCAAGAAGATAAATCCATAAGAAATTAAGACATTTTATGGGTCATATACAGTATTTTAAAATGCAAACAAACTGGTCCTATCATTTTTATGTAAATAATTGATGTCTTTTCTCATTCTTTTTGATTCCAAAGGGCATTCCGTTTGTCTGTTTTGATGATCTGACAAAACATGTTTATGTAGCAAGCCTCTTAGAGATAAGCACGAAACCTTAAGGAATAGAAAGGATGATGCAACAACATAAACATACACATTCAAACACATTCACATATTCAAACCATTATCAACAAGTCCTAAGCTTCGTTTCAGCATTTATATTACACTTATCCAGGATATGATGTCAGTCCCTTTTCACACTGCAGGGTTTTCATTTTTCATGTCATTATTTATTGTTTTTGTCAGTCTGCATTTGTGTGACATAAATAAGCAGCAACTGAGGGAGTTAAAGACGTCAGGAAGTCAGCTCTACCAACTCATACAATGAGATTATTCAATCCTAATGTTTGATCTGTCAGAATAAACTTATTGAGCTTCAGGCGAGGTCTGGCTCACTGAACAGTCACCTCTGCTATGATGAACAATTTTTTGTTTAAGGACACACAGGCTGGGGGGCACTCAGAGGAGTGTGTCAGAGGAGCAAAGCAAACATTCCTGCTCATGACCAAAACCTCACTGCATACCTATCATAAGCCTATAAGTGTAGGAGCAGCAGAGTACTGTAGTGGAGAATGGCCTGGGAGGTTTTTATGCAGACTATGCTTGGCCAGGCCGCAGAGGGGGGTGACTGACTTCCACAGAAGGCTCAGCCGCTGACTCATGAGGCTGCATGGAGCCAGAGAGGACCTGAAAACCTGACCACAGTAGTCTTCGCAGGACAGAACAGAATAAAGAGGAAGAGTTCCATCTTTTTCTCTTTCTGTCTTTCCAGCTATCAGTGGAATTCTGTCACAGTTTCAGCTTCTCTTTTATTGACTGCAGTCTTCAACAAAATGTTCACCAGAGAGTGTTAAAGCAGGGACTGAGTCTACTCCACCTTTGTCACATCAAAGGATGCATGTGAATGGTATTAAAGTGGAGCAAGTCCTTTCAGGAATGACACCAGTGTCATTTATCTGCTACATATCTGAACTGTTTTCCAGAGGTTTATGAGTACAATGAAGCAGTTTCACATAATTCTATAAAACAGCCCTTATACATAAAGTAATTGATTTCAAGTAAAACCTTCAAGTTAAACTCTTTGACAAGCAGTAGGTTTTAAAATTAGTATGACCATTTTCAAATACATATTTTCATTCTTGTACTGTACTAAAATGAGTTTTGCATGATTCATAGTTTAAAATAATCCTTATTTATCTTAATTGCAGCCCCTCACTTCATCCATTGTCTGAAAGAAGTCCTTTTAGCTCCTGTTTATTCAAAGCCACCCTCACTGCTTTACGCTAACTTCTTTTGACTGGCTGCCCCCTGCAAAGTGAGGGGACTTCTGTGCTCACAGCCAGAACCATGTGCCTGAGATGACCATTTTAGGGATATCCGCTCTCTTTGACATCATACAGAGCTAACAGTTGAAAAAACAGTCTGAATCCTGAATTTTTGGGTGATAGGGATTACCTGTGCATATGCTAACCTCAATATTGAAAACTTTGCCCATATTTAATATAAGCATCATTATTGCAACAATGCAGCACTGTGGTGCAGTGGTTAGCACTGCTGCCTCCCAGCAAGAGGGTCCAGGTTCAAATCCAACAGCTGGATACCTTAGGCCTTTCTGTGTGGATTTTGCATGTTCCCTCCGGCTTCCTCCCACAGTCCAAAGACATGCAAAGGGGGTTAAGTTAATTGGCAATTCTAAATTGACCATGTGTGTGAATTGTTGTTTGTCTCTCTGTGTTGGCTCTGCGACAGGCTGGCGACCTGTCCAGAGTGTACCCCGCCCTACGCCCAATGACAGCTGGGATGGGCTCCAGCACCCTTGCGACCCTGATCTGGATAAGTGGAAGATAATGAATGAATGTATTGCAACAATATATAGTGTACATGAAAATAATAAAAAGCACAATAGGTCCTTCTAAAATTCATCTGTGATCTTCCTCTTCTCCTCGCGCCTGATAGCTCTATCTTGAACATCCTTTGTCCAATATATCTGCTATCTCTCCTCTGAACATGTCCAAACCAGCTCAGCCTTGCCTCTCTGTCTTTTTCTCCAATCCGCTCAGCCTGAGCTGATACTCATTTTTAATCCTGTCCATCCTGGTCACTCCCAACAGAAATCTCAGCATCTTCAATTCTGTCACCTCCAGTTGCATATCCTGTCTTTTTGTCAGTGCAGCCTTCTCCAAACCACACATCACAGCAGATCTCACTATCATCTTGTAAACCCTTCCACTTTTGCTACTATCCTTTTGTCACAAATCACACTTGTCTCCACCTACTCCACCCTGCCTGCATTCTCTTTTTGACCTCTCTTGTGCTCTGTCTTCATTCTTTTAAATAGTTGATCCCAGGTATTTTACCTCATCAACCTTCACTATCTCTACTCCTTGCAGGTTTGTCATTCCACTTCACTATCATTCACACACATGCATTCTGTTTTGCTTCTATTGACTTTCATTCCTCTTCTCGCCAGTGCATACCTCCACCTCCTTAAGACTCTAATCTACCTGCTCCCTGCTCTCACTACAGATCACAATATAAATCAAAATGATTATATTTTTATATATAATATATATTCACAAAACAAAAATCATGAAAATGTGTGGGGTATTAGTAATTCAGACCAAAGTTTAGACCAAGAAAAGTCTCTCTGGATTTTGGACATATTGGTGATGTTCTTTGTTGTCTGTATTTCCAGACAATTAAATTTATAAAGGTGATGGATTATAGTTGTAACTGTGATACAAGTACTTACGTGGCATGATACCTTGCTCTACAAGCTGCTCCCGACTTCTCCTCTGCTGCAGACAGAGCTGAAGGACTGAGAAAGCAGAGACACACAGGTCAGAGTTAAACTTTCACCATTCAGAGCAAACTTCTCTGAGTCACCCAACAACCATCTCATTTGGCTATAAACTGTGAAACCTGCAAGACTTCAAAAGAACAAGGCACTTATTATTCCTCAGTCAATACACTGCCCGAAAGGCTCAACAGTATACCCTGTTCACCACCACAGACATTCTGTACTCTTCCTGTATGGTTTTAGTTCAGGGTTGTGAAGAGTACTGTACCACACATTTTACAACTGGGAAACACTGTGATTGGCCGAGAACCCTCCCAGTGAGAGGCAATATCTTTGTGTGGGTGCTGAGGAAATAAAGTAACTACAGAGCAGGATACAAACAGATAAAAGCGGGATTAATGTCAGGGCTGCAGACACAATAATGAGCAAAACTTGATCGGGTCATGACACTGCAGAGCACCGAGTAATTTGTGTCTGTTTAATAAATTGTTTTTAAAAAGTAATCTTCCTTTGGATGGATAAGCAGTGACCAGTAATGTTACTGTGGAACATCAAAGACATGACTATCTTCCAACAGAAATTGTTGAGTCTTGCATACAAGCCCCACATATAGCGCTTGGATGCTCTTCGGTTTTATTTTCCTCTAAACATAAACCATAGTAAGATGTTCTTTAAACATTTATAAACAAGTGAGCGTGGACATGTTATTTCAGTAGAAAAACACAGCTCATTGCAGTAAAAAGTCTGAA